>VDFB02243276.1:293654-483542 GCA_007258455.2 Sequoia sempervirens | reverse complement strand
AAGATTTTAAGTGAATGGAACACTAATCCCAACTTACACCAACCAAGTACAAATGGGTATTTAGCTTCATGGAGATTCATTCATGGTTGGTGATGGTGCATGAGTAGACTAATAGAGGAAGAAAGACCATATGTTCATTAAGAAGAAATTGGGAGAAAAAATAAGCTAAGTTTAAATTTGTAATGATAAGAGGATCTTGATTGAATTATATATATATAGTTCATATGAGAACCAAGGATAACATACTAGAGTAAATAAGCTTCGATAATAAAGGAATCTTGTAAGTATGAGGAAGAAAAATATATCAAACTAAATGCACTACCAAAAGATCGATCAATTGGGATTTTTTTATAGGAAAGTGTGATATTTAATTAAAATCCTAATGTATTAATGTTGTATCTTCAACAATCTTGGAATGAGTACTTGGGTGCCTATGTTGTCAAAAGATATTATTATTTTACTATTAGTTCTCCTCATGTTGAAATTTCCATGAACTAGTTAGGATGCAAATCTCCACCACTAAGCTACCCACCCACTTTATGACAAGTCAATTTACGATTTAGGTATGCTAATTTTTTTGACACCTTCTTCACATTGTGAGATATTACCAAATAATTATAATGGTCATTTGGTTTTGTGTGGATCATGAACCATATAAGGGTGTGTTTATTGATCTTACTCACCAATAAAATGTGTACTGAACAAATACTCTGTTTTATCATCATTTTATCAACAAGCATATGCATATTTGAGGGTTTATTTAAAATTGACTAATGATATAAAGGATTTGAAACTATAGGATACATTATTTTACCTTAATTTTTTGGTCTAAAAGATGAGGGAAGTTCTTATTCTATGTCATATTCTTTCTTCTTTAGATGTATCTCATATTTTATTTGGGTATCCATGGATAAAGCAATATCAAGTAACATCATCTATGTCATGCCATTAAGGTATCAAATATGTTTGAACACTAGTAAAGAGGTTACAATTGCAAGAGATCCGTATATGCCTTTATTTTAGATTAAGTCATTTAACCTTAAATAATTTTAAGAACATACATAAGGATCCTCTATATAAGTGCAAGGATTCTTTTCCTAATTTGTAAAATTTTCAAAAAGGAATAACAATGGTGGGGAAAACCAAGACAAGATGCAAATAACTTCCTAGTCTTAAAAGGCTGGCACCATTAGAGCCAAAGCAGAAGGAAGAGATGGTTTCACATTTATAAAATGATTCAAGAATCTATAAGGCCAAAGAACCATAAGCATTGCAAACTTTAGTTTAGGAAGCATAAGGGATTAGATATTTCTCAGTCCCAAACATGGTTTTCAATAAAAAAATTACTCAAACATAAGAGACATGTGGACCATGCATGGGCGTATATCTACATGTATGTTGGTTAACATGCACGATTCAAACACATGTGACAAGGTAATAGAAGGGACATGTGGTATAGCACCATATACATTACATTTCTATTTCTCTATATAGAGTATATACATACATATAGCACGTGATATTATAAACACACACATATGTGTGTATGTATGTATGTGTGTATGTATATTTATGTATACGTATATACATGTATGTATATGTATATGTGTATGCATACATGTATATATATGTATATATGGATACACACACATCTTGGTTTTGTTTTGTAAGCATCCTCTTTTGAGGACAACCCTTTGTTGATGATGTTGAGTATTAGTTTGTTGTAAGTGTGTTTATTATTTTAATATCATTTTAAAACAATATTTTATTTATGTATAAATTTTGGTATAATCTCTAATTTTATAATATGTTTGTGTGTGTAGGTTGAGTTGCATAATTGTTAGGGGCACACACAATCAACACAATGCAAGATAATAACTAATTCAAGGGATCGAAGTTCAGTTTCTAGTCAAGCAAAGAGAGGCAAAATGTTTCATTAATAGCATTTGCTACACATACATAAACACTTTTATATCTTTATGACACATTCATAACTATTTTCATGAATATATATTGGTGATATTTTGTAGTCTAAGAGACAATGTTGGCCTCATGTCACTGTATATGATATTTTCATGATGTATTATGTATGTCTTCATGACCTTATCAAGATCAATATATAAATATTTTGTGCATATTCATAGCAAATGGTTTGTGCTTATTCTATCCATCTATATTACCCTTTATCTCTATCTCTCTTTATCACTATCTCTCTCACATATATATGATGTGCATGAATGTTGAATGGCATACATGTAATGAACCCATACTAGTTCTAACTCTATTTAGCCTATCAACAAATAAAGATTCAACATTGGTCTTCTAGATTTACATACATCTTAAGAATTTACTACCATAATCCATAATACAAAGCAACAATAACCCATATGGGTGTTTAGACTCACAAGTGAAAGTCAAAATGTTATAGCTAGCCATCCCTTCACTAAAAATAGTAGGGTTTTTAGTTCAAACAAGGAATTACCCCATTTTATTGTATGGTTCTATATACTAAAACCCTATCTCCAATAACACACATAAAGTAAAAAAAGTATCTACTATGCTTGGCTTCATGAATGCAACACAAGCTTCTAAATGTCCTAGGTAGAGCAATAGATTTCCATTCACATAGTAGAAATTACAACCTAATGCTTTTAACATGATTTCTAGAATTTCATACAAGAATAGCTTTTTATCTTACATTACATATAAAAATACTAAAAAGAACCTTCATAAAAAATCATACCTCATTACCACCAAGTAAAAACTATTAGGTTTACATACTCGAATTTCACAAGCTTCAAAAATGTATAATTTGCACTACCTTCTTCCTCCTTTTGCCTCTATTCTCCCCTTTTCCCTCTTTCTTTTCCTTTTAATCCTTCCTTGATTTCCACCATTTTTGCCATATTCTCTACATGTTTCCCATTTCCACTTCCTTTGCTTTTATTTCTTCCCACTTTGTGAACAATAAAGTCCCACTCTCTCTTCACTTATCATTCAAGTTTCCTTGAATAGCGTACCTCAACATTAATGCTTGATACTTAATATGATGGGGCCAAAAGGTGGGGTGGCCACTTTTTGGCCCCACATCTTTTTGCACTTGCTCTAATAAGGTTTGTCCTTTTGATAATAGTAATGTCCAAAGGTGGCTCTTGTTTGCATGTGGATACATTTATACCAAACATCAACTTTTAGTGATATGTGTGAAGATTTTGTAGTGGTTCTATATATTGTTCTCATTCTCTAAATATAAAGGAGGATGAATAATCAAGTCATGATGGACTAATGAAAGAAGATGAATTGAATAGTGATAGAAACTAGTCTACTATAGTTAGTGATGATGAAAATACATTATATAAAATTATGCAGGCATTCTCATATTACTTAGAATCTCTAGTGTTACAATATGAATAGTATTTTAAACACATGATAGACCTTTTTCTAGAGTGTCTCTACAAACTTGTGACCATTTAATTTGCTTGGGAGTATAGAAAATTGCATTATAATACATCAAGTAATAGGGTAGAGAATATAATTGTTAATTTTATGGTTTCCAAGACCAAACTTTGTAAATGATATTAATTGAGGGCATGAAGACACAATCAAGTCTTTGTTCTTGATGGTTTGATTTATATTTTCAATCAATGGTTCCATTTATACACACTACATGAGGAAATTGTTCAATAAGAGTATCTTATAGTTTTAGTCAATTATATTTCAATTTGTACACACTACATGAAGACAATGTTCAATAAGTGTAACATATATTTTTAGTCAGTAATGGTTCCATTTTTACACAATCCACAAAGACAATGATAAGGCAAACAACTTTGCCACTAAAAAAAGAAACTAAAGTTAATAGAATGTATAGTTTTAGTTGTAAATTAGTCTATCTTATGTAAAAAATATGCATGCTCTATTTTGAAAAAATATCTCATTAAATATTTTTATTATATGATATGTTTTAGATTGTAATATTTAATACAGGACAAATGAAATGTGCACCTATCTATTTTATGTGAGATATATATTACTTAATTTAAAATAAGTAAAGCTCAATATACATACTTATAATAGGATAAAAATGACAATTTATAAAATAATGTATATTGATCCTATAATAAAAATACAAGAGAATAAAATTAGACATGAATAGACTAAAAAGAAAAGAAAAATTTGTATGTAAACAAACTCTAGCGTATTGATAATTGTGTATATTTTATCATTAAGCATTCTTTATATTATGAAGAAGCAAACACACTATATAATTCACAAAGAAGATTAGGGTTTTTAGCTTCATTTGTTATATGGAGATATTTTATTGTAATGTACGTAATCAATGATATGATTCTTGATTTTTTATAAGATTTAATATTATAACACCTTAACAAATCAAGCTATGACTTTCATGGTTCACTCCTACATGTATGAAATTTGCATTTTCATCTACAAGTTTGACCCTAAATTTGTAGTTTTAAAATTATTTTGTGAGCTTAACCCTACATTTCTAGTCTTTAGGAATGTATTTATCTCCATTTTTTAGACTATGTTGAGAGCTATTATAATGTTTTTTTGCACTAACTTTTGGAGGAAACTCATTTTTCCTTACTCAAACCCTTGGATTATGCAAAATGGGGAAGCAAAATACTATATTAAAAATGCTTTAAAAACTTTCAAACAATCAAACAAGTGCAATTTGAATTCAACAAATTTAAAAAAAATTGCATATAGGGTTTCGAAATTAAACAAATACATGCATTTTGAACTAAAAAAAAATGGAATTTTAAATACCTCGTGCTCAGTAGTGGTCGATATGCGAATTGAAATGATGAAGTTTGAAGAGAGGACCCGAAATTTGCTTTCGCCCGTGAGAAATTTTGTTGGGTCGCCATTCGGATTCTGTTCGCCGCGCGCAGGGACAGTGACTGGTAATTCACAGTGAAAGTGTGAAAGTGAAAGCACTTTTTTTGGTTTTGTCATATTCAAGGGGTTCGGCCGAACCACCTTAAATATGACTTTTTTATTAGGCTCGGTGACTGGTTCGGCCGAACCAGTCAAATGGTTCGGTCGAGCCATATGGTTCGGCCGAATCCGTTTGCTATGAAGAGTGGGGAAATTTCAAAATTTCCTTCCTCTTCAAAAGTGTAAACCACTTATGTGGCTTCACCCATTTATATGTGCAAATCTCTGCCTAACTCTATTAAGCTTTGCTCTAAATTCTGGTTCTAGGTTCAACCTGTGTGCTATGAAAATGTTGTGGTATACTATCAAAAGTGTGCCAAACCCGGGCACCTTATTTTCAACTACAATTCATCCTTTAATAAGGATCCTAACAAGGGAGACTCTGCTGCTCCTTCTAGTTCTCCTCCTGGTATTGAAGACTCATCCAAAGATGGTTCTACATCTTTGACAACTTTCTCTGGCATTCCTAGCTCTGAGACTCCTTTGCCTAAGTTAGTGACCAACAAAGAATTTCCTAATCTTGGTGTTCTTATTCCTAAGTTTGTGACTAGGATTGATCCGGCTGGGGGTCTTGCTAATCTGTCCTTAGCTGAGAATATGGCTTGTGTTAATGTGTTGGAAGTAGATAATCCTACTCCTAGAATGGCTTTTGGGGATGAGGTCCTTACTGGTGGTGTGTTGTTAGAGGTGGCCTTTGTAGGAACTAGTGAGACTATTGGTGAAGAGGGTAAAATATGGGAGGATTTGGGCATGGGTGAGGCATCTATTTTCATCTCAGAGGATTTGAAATAGGAGTCAGTTGCTGATGAGGAGAACTAGATAACTCCGAAGAAAAAAGGGAGGAAGAGAAAAGTGGATGTGGGAGGTGACTCCAATCCAGGTAGACCAAGCCAAAGATACATGAGATTAAGAGAAACCACAAATGAGATTGCCTTGGGAAAACAGAGGACATTGGAAGTGTCCTCTAAGAAAGGTCAAAAATGAAGGTCATGTCTTGGAATATGTGTGGGATGAATAGCTCCCATAAGCAACTTGCTTTAAAGAACTATGTTCTTGAACATAAGATAGATATCTTACTCCTACAAGAAACCAAAATGAAGAAAGCTAATTTTGATAATATTGCTAAGCACTTATGGCCTGGGGCCTCCTACTTTTACAGTAATGTTGAAGGGGCCTCTTGAGGTCTAGTGGTGCTCTAGAACCCTTCTAGATTAAATGGCATTGAATTGTTCTACTGTCAAAATACTATCAGTGTCTCTTTTACCTTCGCAGGCGGTTCTTGATTGCTTATTAATGTTTATGCGCCCAACCAAAGGAATACTAGATAGCTCTATGGATGTCTCTTGCTGACTGGATGAAAAAAATAGTGGTTTTCACTGGTCAGTGGCTGGGGACTTCAACTCCCCCTATTTCCCTTGGAGAAAAGTGGTGGTGTAATCGACTACTTTGACATCATGGCTGATCTGGCTAACTTTTTGAGTTCTATGGGCCTAATTGATATAGACTTTTCAGACCAAGCTTTTACCTAGTCCAATAGACGTATGGGTGAAGACTTGATTCAAGTTAGATTAGATCCCTTCCTCTGTTCTAATAACTAGTTTGGCCTGCTTAGTGCCACTTTGCGAGCTATACCTAGGACTATTTCTAATCACAATCCTTTGTTGTTAACTCCATGTGAGTAGTCTGTTGTTGGACCTTATCCCTTCCGCTTTGAAATCATGTGGAATTCCCACCTTGATTTCAAAATGAAAATTGTTGAATGGTGGAATATCCTTGTGCATGGTTCCCCCATGTTTAGAATCTTTTTAAAGCTAAAACACATTAAATGTATGGCGAAGGGATGGAACAAAAGGGTCTTTGGGGATGTTTTCCAAGAGAAAAATATCATTGGGGAAAAGTTGAAAATGATCCAAAGAGAATGGAGGAGGGTGATATTAGTCTTTCCACTTGCAACCAGGAGAAGGAGAACTGGTGGGAGTGGGAACAAATTCTTAAGAAATAGGAGATTTTCTGGAAACAAAAATCCAGGGTGCAATGGTTGAAAGAAGGAGATAGGAACACCTCCTTTCATATTTCTGCTATCAAACATAAGAGGATGAAGTAGATAAACAAGTTACACAATGCTCAGGGAGAGGTTGTTTGTTCACCCTCCCTTATTGGTTTAGTGGTTGCAGACTACTTCCAAAAGGCTTATGTGGCTCGTATTGAAGCTCCTAACCTGACTCTTGATAGTCTGCTACTAGAATCGCTTTTGAATTTAATTTCTCAAAATGATAATATGGGGATCCTCAGTGTTGTCACACATGAGGAGGTTAAGCTAGCCACATTTAGTATGGGGGCCTTCAAAGCTCCTAGTCCTAATGGTTTCCCTTTGGCTTTCTTTCAGACCTTTTGGGAGATTATTTGTGAGGACCTGACCTTGTTCTAGTTGTTCATGATTTCTTCAAATCTAGTAAGATTCTTAAGCAACTAAATCACACATTCATTGCTCTTATTCCCAAGATAGTTGATCCTCAACATATGGTAGACTTTCACCCTATCAACCTATGCAATACTTTTCATAAAATCCTCTCTAAAATTTTGGTCAACTGCATCAAACTACTTCTTGATAAAATTATCAGCCCTACTCAAAAAGGGTTTGTGCTTGGTAGGCATATCCTTGATGCTACCATCACAACACATGAACTAATTCACTCAATGGATAGGTGAAAATATGCTAGCATGGCCCTTAAGCTTGACATCTCTAAAGCCTATGACAAGGTGATCTGGAATTTTGTCCCTAAAGTTCTTGCTATGCTTGGATTCAATTAATTAGTGATCAATCTTATTATGGAATGTGTTACTATAGTTAAGTACTTTGTTTTGGTCAATGGTTCTCCTTTCGGGTTTTTTCATGCTGGGAGAGGTATCAAACAAGGAGACCCCTTGTCTCCCTATTTGTTTATAATGGTGGTGGATGTTCTAAGTAGGAACTTCTCTAATATGCTGAAAGAGGGGTCCATAAAAGGAATTAGGGCTAGTTCTACCCTTGGGATGACTGTGATTCAACAATTTGTGGATGATACTTTTCTATTTGGGAAAGCCTCGGTGTTGGAAGCTAGGAAATGGAAAAATTGTCTCAACAATTATGTTGCTTGTTTTGGATAATGCATTAACTACAATAAAAGAATGATTTACTTCTTTAACAACACTCCTAACCCACAAAATCAGGTGATTGTTGTTCTGGGCGGTCATAGTGGTTCTCTCCCTTCGATTTATCTTGGGTTACCCCTAACTATCAAAGCAGTCACTTTGGAGTTTTGGAATTCTATCCTTGAAAGGATTCAAAGGAAGCTTGTTGGGTGGAAATGCTCTTTACTAAACCATGTTGGTAAGCTTCAACTTATTTATGTTGTTCTTCAAGGTATCCCTATCTATTTGCTATCCATTTTTAAGATACCTAGATATATTGTTGAATAATTTGAGAAAATCTAAAGGTCTTTCCTCTGGTCAGGCACTAAAGGAAAAAAAGAAGATTGCTTTGGTTAAATGGGATAAGGTTTGTCAACCGAAAAATTATGGTGGTCTTGGGATAAGAACCATTTTTTATTCTAATAAAACTCTTATGGCCAAAGTGGGTTGGGATCATTTGAGGGAAAGGAAGGATTGGTGTGAGATAATGAATACCAAATACCTTTTGAATCGACTGTTGATTGACTGCCTTTCAGAGGCCCACCCTCTGGGGTCCTTGGTTTGGAAGGGAATTTGCAGTCTAGAGGACCTTATGAGGAATGGGATCAAATGGAAGATAGGTAATGGTAATAAAATCATATTCTGGGAGGACTCTTGGTTACTTGACTCTCCACTAGAATCTTTTGAGTTCAGGTTTCTTAAGGGTCGAGCTCAACAAGTGTTTGGTATATATATTAGTGATTACCTGATAGGGCCCTTGAGAGCTAGGAAATGGAATGACATTAGCCTTTGCTATCCTTTATCCCCTAATTTGTGTGTTCTAGCCAAGACACTGCAGGAGTTGCTCTCTCTCAATAGGATACCCCCTTCTCACCGTGGGGATGAGTTCTTCTAGATTCATGATAACCAGGGTGACGTTACTATTAAATATGCTTACAGTCAACTAACTAATCAGGGTGTGGTCAATAATCTATGGAAAAAGGTTTGGAATCGATACATGATACCGAAAGTTAACTTCTTTTGGTGGTTTGTATGTCATAACATAATTCTTACTCAAGACAATCTAAGGAAAGGGGATTCCAGATCCCCAACAGATGCCTTTTGTGTAAATGCAATGAAGAATTGGTTGATCATTTGTTGTTACACTACCCTTTTGCAGTTGAGGTGTAGGAGATGGCTCTTGAAAGATTGGGGATTTAATGGATTATGTGTAAGGACATCACATCCTTTATTTTGAGTTGGTCTGGACCCTTTACCCATCCTTTAACTGGTGAAAAATGGAACCAAGTTCCTCCCATTATATGTTGGTGCTTAGGGAAAGAGAGGAACAATAGGATCTTCAAGCACACTGAGATGAACCCAAAAGAGGTGTTTGGTATTGGAGCTCAACTCATTGCAGAAAATATCTCTCTTCAAAGGGAAAACCTTGGATAAAGGTCCTCCCGAGATGGAAGTAAGCATAACTAAAGCTTGGCATCAAAACTTGGATGCCAATTCTTATGACAACTCCAAAATTCTAGCATGGAGAGCCACTATTTGGAAACCCCCTGATAGGGTTTGGTTTAAACTAAAATTTGATGTGGATGCTAAGGGAAACCCAGGTAGAGCGAGTATATGAGGTGTGATCAGGGATCACAAAGGAAAGTTAGTGGTTGGTTATGTTGGGGGGATTGGTCTTCATTCTTCTATGATAGCGGAAGCTAGAGCACTGCTAAAGGGATTACATATAGTTGTTTCCTTGGGGATAGAGAACTTGCACATTGAAAGTGAATCTAAGTCCATTATTGATGCTATTAATTTTGATAGATTGCTGGGGTGGAACACTAAGGATATTCTTCTTGACATTAGATTCCTTGTGTCTAAATTAAAATTAAAAGTGGCTAGTCATATTTACAAAGAGGGGAACCAAGTGGTTGATGCCTTAGCCAATTTTGGCACACACTGGAATTTGTCCAAATGCTAGCATTATTTAAGTATACTTTCGCCTAATATTTAGAGTATTATAGTGAAGGAACAAAGCCCTTACTTGACCCATGATGAAAATGTTGGTATGTGGCGACTGATCATGCTATACTGTACACCCTGGCCCCTATCCTTGCCGGGGTCTAGGGTCGGGCTAGGCCCTGAGTGGGGGTTCGAGGGCGGTAGCCCTCGAGAACAAATTTCTTCCTATTTTTTCATGTGATCACCGAAAATGGGAAAAATCAATGAAAAAGGAAAAATCCGATTTTGTAGAACCCTAAAATCTGGAAGCTTCAAAGCTTGTTAAAAAGGGGTTCAAATGGGTATTACTGTATGATAAAAAATGTGATTATTCACAAGATTGTAATAGGTTTTACACTGGATAATAAAAGTATTGGATGGCTGCGGTTTGGTGGATGTAGCCTAGATTGGGTGAACCACATTAAATTCTCTGTGTTATAATTTATTCTCTGTGTGTTTTAGTTTCTCTGTTTATTAATTAAATCTGCATTTAATTGTTAGATATCTACCATCTCTAACCCTAACAAGTGGTATTAGAGCGAGTTGTGTTTTGATTATCGTCTGTAGGAAAGATCTCATGGTTGAGTGGGAGTCTCACTTCCGCTGAGTGGGAGCAACGGGCGCATCTAGGTGAAGGTTGAGAAGTTTAATGGGTAGAACTACCGGGCTATGGAAGATGACGGAGGACTATCTCTATCGTAAGGTTTATGGCGCTATCGAAGGGAAAACCACCAAACCCAACAATGTTAGATGAGGAATCGAGATCTTGGCTAGAAAGCCTCGGCAAGATTCGCTTATCCCCTGCACAACCGGCATTCATTATTACAACAATGTTACACAACTCAAGAGCTGATGGAAACCCCGGCAAAGTTATATGAAAGCCTTCCACTCAATAAAGCATTTTATGAAGCCGCCATTAATATGCGAAAATGGTAGAAGGTGGCGTTACCACCATTTGAATCGAGTTTAATATGTATTACTACCAATTAACTTCAGAAAAGTAAACTTTGGATGTGAAGAAGTTAGGCTCTTTTGATTCTCGCGGTTCGACCGAAAGTTGGAATAGCTCGCAATGGTTGCTAGGCAATTTCGCTTCTCGGGTTCAATACATCGGCGATTTGCGGCGTTGTTGGTGTTACTTTTGCGAGGAAATTCGTGAGGGAAAAGTTCTCAGTGGAACATCCACATCGTGCAGTGTTTTGAATGCAAAAGTAGGGGAAAACAAAGGAGAGGAAACAATTCTGGAAATCATGGGAAGTCACGAGGAAAATCAAAGGACAAAAAGGTCTCAATCTAGAGACAAGAGGGATTGTTGGTACCGTGGTAAGTCAATACTAAGAAATATCATAATCCAAAAATAAAGATGGAGACAACAAGGAAGGAAGCAAAGAGGAAAATATGGTAAGTAATAAATTTGATGAGGATGCTTTGATTCTTTCCCTTGATAATGCTGATGATTCTTGGGTATTAGATTCAGGGGCTTCATTTCATGCTACCCCCATAGAAGTTATTTTCTTGATTATGTCTAAGGGGATTTTGGGCTAGTTTATTTAGGAGATAACGAACCCTGTCAGATTGTTGGAAAGGGAAGAATCAAGATTAAGTTGCAGAATGGGAATCATTGGCTACTACATGAGGTAAGGCATGTTCCAAAGCTAAGCAAAAATTTAATTTCAGCAGGGCAACTAGAAAATGAAGGTTGTGTTGTTACATTTAGTGATAAAATTGAGGGTCACAAAGGGTGCCTTAGTGGTAGCAAAAAGGTGGAAAGTAGGCACCTTTATATCTTTGTATTACGTCATACCGTTCTAATTTTAATTGTTACGTAAAAGGTCAATGTTCAGAACAATCACCGCTAGCCTCGCCAGGAAGATCATACCGTTGTGGACTCGAATCAACACCGGCAAAATAGACTTGGGCATATGAGTGCAAAAGGTATGAAATTACATCATTCAAATAATGTTTTACTAGGTCTAAAATGTGTTAATATGGATTTCTCGCGGAAAGTCAGGTGTATGGAAAACAAAGAGTTGAAGCCAAGGATAAAGAAAGATGAGAAATTGAGCTTGCAGTGCATAATGGATGTATGTGACTGATCGTATCTTCTCTCGGCGGCTCTCAGTATTATGTTACATTCATCGATGATGCAACTAGGAAGGTATGGATTTATTTCCTTAGGCAAAAATCTAATGTATTTGAAATTTTTAAAAAATGGAGAAGCTTGGTTGAGAATGAGACGGGTAAAAAGATAAAATGTCTCAAATCCGATAATGGTGGTGAGTATTGTAACAAAGAGTTTGAAGATTATTGTTCCTCTAATGGTATTCGTAGTAGAAAATGGTTCCAAGGACTCCACAAGAAAATGGAGTGGCTGGGCTACATGAATAGAACACAATGGTTGCACTGCATTCATGAGATCGCATGTCATCATTTAAAAATGTGGGTAGAGACTGTAAACACTGATGTTTATTTAATAAACAGAGGTCCTTCTAATCCTCTGGGTTGTGGTATTCCAGAGGAAGCATGGAAAGGTAAGAATGTGAGTTATTCTTTTCTCAAAACCTTCACAGGAAGCATTCTCGCATTACGTAGATTCTAAAAATAGAACCAAGCTTGATGCAAAATCAAAGAAATGTATATTTGTTGGATATGGTATTGATGAATTTGGTTATAGGATTTGGGATTTTGAAAATCAAAAAATTGTGAGAAGCAGGGATGTCATATTCAATGAGAAAGTGTTGTACAAAGATTTGTTGCTGCAACATGAGAAGAAAGAAAATGATTATGTGGTGTTGGATGATATTCCAAACAATGATGTTTTAGTGGTTCCTCATGCTGGGAAACAACAACAACAACAAATACCGCCAAAACTCCTGGCTAGATGATCTTCAAGGATGCAAGTAGACCTTCGTGAAGATTCTCCCTCGCTAGTGCTACCATTTTGTTAACCGAAGGCCGTGAACTAGAATATTAAGGACGAAGCTACGTTGTGGATACCAAGGTTCAAATACTGAGCATGGAATGGAAGAAGAAGAAAGGTGGATCCCTAAAAACCACTTGGGAATTATGCAAGCTTCCTGTAGGTAAAAAGGCTTTACCAAAAAAAATATAGGCTGAAAGAGGAGGATGGAGGTAAGAAAATATTTAAAGCTAGATTAGTTGTAAAGGGATTTGCACAGAAAAAAGGGTATTGATTTTGATGAGATTTTTCTCTCTTGTTGTTAAAAATGACTTCTATTCGTATTGTTTTAAGTATTGTGGCTGCTGAAGATTTACATTTAGAACAACTTGATGTTAAAACAACCTTTCTCCATGGTGATTTGGAAGAGGAAATATATATGGACTAGCCACAAGGATTTGAGGTCAAAGGTAAGGAGAAACTAGTGTGCAGATTGAAGAAAATTTTATATGGCTTGAAGCAAGCGCCTCGGCAATGGTACTTAAAATTTGATAGTTTTATGGCTGAGCAAGGCTATAGTCAGTGTAATTATGACCATTTTGTTTATTTTAAGAGGTTGGATAATGATAGCTACATTATTTTATGTTTATATGTTGATGACATGCTTGTAGCTGGGTCTAACATGGATCACATAAGTGAGTTAAAACAACAGTTAGCAAATTCTTTTGTTATGAAGGATTTGGGGGCAACAAAAAAAATCCTTGGTATGAAAATATGTAAAGATAGGAAAAATAGAAAATTGTTTTTTATCTCAGGCTAATTATGTTGAAAAGGTGTTGCAGAGATTTCATATGGAGAATGCAAAAGCTGTCAACACATCTTTGCCTAGTCATGTTAAATTGACTAAGGATATGTGTCCAAAGACACAAGAGGAGGAAGAAAAAATGTCCAAGGTACCATATGCTTCAGCTGTAGGCAGTTTGATGTATGCCATGGTATGCATGAGACCGGATATTGGACATGCTATAGGAGTTGTTAGCAGGTATTTGAGTCATCCCGGAGTTGAGCATTAGAATGCGGTAAAATGGATTCTCAGGTATTTGAGAGGTACATCCAATAGTTGTTTATGTTTTGGGGGCTCTAATACTGATTTAAAAGGCTATGTTGACTCATATTTAGTAGGGGATATAGATACCAGGTGGAGTACCACAGGTTATATATTTACAGTTGGTGGGACAACAGTGAGTTGGATTTTTTGATTGTAGAAGGTGGTTGCCTTATCCACCATAGAGACAGAGTATGTTGCTGCAACAAAAGTAGCAAAGGAGATGATATGGCTGTAAATTTTCATGGATGAGTTGGGAAAACAACAGGCTAGAAATTACTTGTTTACAGAAAGTCAGAGTGCTATACATCTTGCAAAGAATTCTTCTTTGCATTTTAAAACAAAACACATACAGTTGAGATATCATTTCATTCGGTCAGTGTTGGAGGATGGACAAGTCAAGTTGGACAAGATACATACAGATGTCAATCCAGCGGATATGTTTATGAAGGCGGTGACAAGGGAGAAGTTGAACTCCTCTTCAGCTTCGGTTGGTCTTCAAGGTTGAATTCAAGTATAACAGAGTAGTAGGGTCCAAGGTACTTATTTCCAGTGGGAGCTGTAATTGCAGTAGTGTCGTTCAGGATCAGTCTCCAAGTGGGAGATTGTTGGTATGTGGTGAATGATCATGCTATACTGTATAGCCCATGGTATATTGTACACCCTGGCCCCTATCCTTGCTGGGGTCCGGGGCCGGGCCGGGCCCCGAGCGGGAGTTCGTAGCCCCCGAGAAAAATTTTCTTCCTATTTTTTCGCGTGATCACTGAAAAAGGGAAAAATCAATGAAAAAGGAAAAATTCAATTTTGTAGAACCCTAAAATTTGGAAGCTTCTAAGCTTGTTAAAAATGGGTTCAGATGGGTATTACTGTATGATGAAAAATGCGATTATTCGCAAGATTGTAATAGGTTTTACACTGGATAATAGAAGTATTGGTTGGCTGCGGTTTGGTGGATGTAGCCCAGATTGGGTGAACCACGTTAAATTCTCTGTGTTATGATTTATTCTGTGTGTGTTTTAGTTTCTCTGTTTATTAATTAAATCTGCATTTAATTATTAGATATTTTCCATCTCTAACCCTAACAGAAAACACATGTTCTTAGCTGGATTTCTGCAGGGTCCACATGCTTTTTTGTTGGGATATGTGGTCTTATTGTTTTGATGAGATGGATGATTAGCTGTATCAATGGGATGGATAACAAGTGGATTTTTTTAAATTATGGGATGGAGCCAATTTGGAAAAAGGAAATCATGTTTTGCTATGACAAGTACCAGATGATTAATTCTAAGTTGGACCGTAATTGTAATCTTCTTATGGGGATCTACTTAAGCTCTCAAATTTTTGAATTCTTTGTTTTCAATTTTAATGTGACTTATAATTATGAGACAAAGCTATTTTTTGGCTTTTCTTTATCTGCTATTTTGGTTTAGTGCCTTATAGCTTCTATCTGTGGTATAACTAAATTTGGCCAACCCTTAAATGCTATCAATTTAGAGAATTCTAACTATGGCCCCGTGGCTATCCTGCCTAGATTTCTATGTTTATGCTACATGGAAGGAAATCATTCCCTGCCTATCATGTCCTTTTTGCTTAACCGTTTGTATGAGGAGATAATCATTAATGCCTCTGCTAATATTGTTTCAGGGAAATTATTTACTCATGCGTGTGACCTGTCCCTAGGCTTGATTCCCAAAGATTTCCATTTATGGCTTAAATGCCTTATTGTGTGGGTGATTTTTCACCTTGCTATTGTCTCTAACTTGCTTTTTTTTAGGTTTCTTGGTTATACTGTGTGCAGCCCGGAATCATGGGGGTGATAGGGTGAGTACGGAGCCAGATAATTGCAATGAATTTCACAAGGATCCACTAGTTTGGAACATTTGCGTCGAAGGTGGCATTGCTCCTTTGATGGAGAGACTTGTGGGCCAGACCCTAATCTGTCGACCCAATTTGTCAACTCTTGGAAGAATTGACATGTGTCTCTGGGAGGCATCTCCTTTATGATGGATGAGGAAGTGATTGTGCAGGCGATGAGTCTCCAATGCTCTGGCATGAAGCATCCTAAACATTCTAAGACCTAGGATAATGATAGTATGAAAAAATTCTTTGTGGGGGATGAGATGCTAATGCGCAACTAGTCTGGGTTTGAATGGGAGGCTCTTCCTCAGCCATAAAACCAGGTGTGTCTTTCTCTGATGAAATATATCACGTTGGAAGGTAGGTACAAGACCTATTACTTCTACCATTATCCCTTGTTAAATCACCTTAGGCATAAAGTTTTACTGAGCTTTCCCTTTTTCCTAATTATGGACCTTGAAAACTCAGTCAAAAATTGTGTTGAGTTTGTTGCTTTAAATCCCAATGAACCTACTCCCCTGCCACTCCACTAGGGTCTTATCCTAAGACTCTACCACTTTCATCTGGCTTTATGCCCTCTGAAACCCATTTCAACCATCTGAATTGAGGAAATTAAGGCCCCCACTGCAACCAACTTATCTCTGGCCGAATCTAAAGGCCCTGTCAGGAAGAGTTACTTGGTCCATACTGATTCTTAGAAACCCAAAATTGCTAACAAAATACTTAAGGGTATCGAGGGAGCTACCCAAACCAGTGTGATGACTAGCCTATGTGACCTCAAGTCTACCCCTGCTAAGACTTCTAATAAGCCTACCCCAAAAAAGAAAGGTAAGGAGGAGAAGAAGCCTCTGAATAAAGGGAAAAATTTTGTAAGCAAGGACTCGTTGGGTGATACGGTGGTTGCAAATACTATGGTTATTGGTTGTGATGCCATCATTCGACGCTCTGGAAGGTTGGCAAAGAACAAGAAAAAAGTGTAGGTTAGAGATTTGAACACTGAAGAGGAGTTGTTGGAAAAGAAAGATAGTAGAGTTGAAGAGGTGTCAGAGGGTGAGGAAGGTGAGAAAGCTAGAGCTCCCTCATCCATTCCTGACAAGGGTAAAAATCAAAAGGAGGTTTCAACCTTTCACTCATTGGAACCACTGGATATTGAGCAGAATGATCTCGACTACACTACGGGTGGTGGGGAGGAGATTGGTGTGTTGAAAGAAAGAATGGACAAATTGGACAAAAAAATCTATGGTGTGACCCGCTTCACGGTCAAATTGGTTTACTATGTCACTAGTACCCTGTCGGCTGCCATGAAGGACAAGATGGAGATGAAGAAGACTAAAGACTGCTGGGAGTGGATCATCAATGATGATTTGGTTAAGCTTCTGTCAAAGAACTGGGAGAATGCCAACTAGTTTGCCACTAGTTTTCTATTGGTCTATGTACTATTAGTTCGCATCTGTTTTTTGGTTTGGTGTTATGTTTTGATGCTTTTTTGATCTTGGACTCTATTGGCCCTTGTGGCTCTCTATGAAGGGTACAACACCTTGAAAATGTTGCTTACTTTATCAAAAAAATTTGTGGGAATCCATGTAAAGACTGAAAACTCTCCATTTGTAGAACTTTACAAACTAGAATATACTCTTTCCCATTATTAGAATTTCTATTACACTATAGACTGCAATACTCATAAATAAGTAAAAATAAACTTGTATGCTAGTAAACACAATTGCAATCAGTCATCTAAAGTCAAGAAACATTAGAATCAACAATATCAAAAAGGTACAAAAATATTAAACCAACAATTTCAATAATATAGAAGCTATAATTAACCATACAATGATATAAAATACCTACACAAACATCTACACAATTTCCAAACCCTTTCCCTATCGAAAGAGATAACTCCTACCAAAGAGCACTGTAAAATCTACTCTCTCTATTATCCATAATATTCTTGTACAAATCATGATATTTGATCACCTTTTTGAAGAACAACTTGATTTCATAAGGATGATATCAAAATAATGTGCATAACTCACATCATCATATATGCAATCCTTTAGGAAATCCACAATGTAATGCATGATTAAACCTTTCCATCTTTGACTTGGAACAATCAATGAAGGAAACCAACTCTTTGTAAACTTCTCTTTGAAGTGATGATAAATGATGTCTTCTTTCCAATGGTTGGAAACTCCCATAAACATGTAGAGTCTAGATTCCATAATTGTCAATTAAAGCAACTTAGGCCAAGAAGTACAACATATCTCAAATTTATTACCCATGAATAAAAAAACCTGTGAATCCACCCATATGAGTGCAAATAAAGTAATGTGATATCTAAAAATGTTGATAACATAAATGATGAAAATATGGTTCATAGCTGTCCTAATTATTTTCTTCTGTGAAGTTCTTGTAACTGAGCTTTGTCTCATGAATACTATGTCCTTAAGTCTAGAATTTTTCTTTGTGAAATGTTGACACCAAACTTTCATGATCTTATTAGCATTCATAACATGTGCATCATGTTCCTCCAAGGTTATTTTAATTTAATTTGAATCCAAGTGCCCTCTTCATCCTTAAATCTATTAAGCAATCCTTTCTTTGAGTCCAAATCATTTCCATTTTTTTTAATCTCATTACATAAGGAAGATTTCATGGCAAAGTTAAGTGGTAAATTATAAATACTAGCAATTGAATCAATACCAATATAAAAAGATAGAAGAATTATTGTCTTATCTTGCATATCATGTTAGACACACAAATACTAAGGGGGGGTGAACCAATATTTAATACTTTTTAATTTAGACTACCACATTCATAATACTATAAAAAACATAATCAATGGTAATGCAACTAATGAACACATCCACACAAGAGATCACTAGATTTATGTGAAAACCCAAAAGGGAAAAACCACAATGAGTATAACTACTTGGAACTACTATCCAAATCCAACCTCACAAAATAACATAGAACTTATAATAATTTCACAAGAACCAACCCACATGAATTATAACCCAAAAGGGAGACACCAATACCCTTGAATTATGATTTGTAGGAACCAACCTACAAGAGACACCAATCCCTTTAGACCGAGCTTCAACACAACCACTGAGTATCAACTTAGATTAAGAGGCTCTAACCTCACATTACAGAAGGAATATGAATTTTCTTTCAAACCGCTTGATTTACATCAATAGGAAAACACATACTCTAGATTTGTATGAACATGATATTTTAATTTCCCTCAGCACACTTAACTTCTCTTCTTAGCTCACACACACCACACACACACACTTTTCATTTTTTTTTTCATGAATGATAAACAATATATATCCATTATATTATGCTATAAACATCTTCATGTTGGTATAGAACCCTTTAACAACATCCACAACTAGCCATGTCGGCCAAAGATAGAACCTTAATTAAAATGATATGAAACATGTAGTTGACTTAACTCTAAATCAAATGTGTTATTGCAAGAGTAAGATGATATCATTCACTTCCTATCATGAGCTTAACTGGTCCTAATTTACCTTCACACACTTCATCTAGTTAGTGTAAGCTTTCAACCATCTTTCACAATAATTCAAGGATTATAGTCCTCATTGTGTCATTTCTAGATGCTTCATCTAGAACCCAAATATTATGAAACTTGAAACTAACATATATTCTAGGTAGTTGTACTTATCTTCCAATCCACAAGCAATAATTATGAACATCAGTAGAATGTGGTACCAAAAAAAGTTGGTTTACAATTTTTAGAAGATTCTTATTTTTGTTGAAATCACATATTTTTCGAAAATATATTGATTTAAGCCTTAAAAAGTTCCATTTAAATCATTCCAATTGAATAGGATTTGATCAAACTACCTTAGATCAAACCCCTTTGGATAAAACCTTGCTAGTTTTAAACCATACCTATAATAGAGTCTCCTTTACACTTATCAAAATGCTGATAAAAAACCACTTTTGATTTACCTTTTGGGGGATCAAATGAATTCTTTTAATTTTTTTTTTTGCAAGTATGTAATCCTTATTATAAGCTTCCCAAAAAGTATAATTTTAAATAAATTTAATTTAATTATTATATTTATTTTGTATTTCTTGTGAATGTGGTTTTTCACCGAAAATCAAGCTCTTTGTTATGCACGTGGAAAAATAGAAGATTATCAATTTTTTTTTGAAAAATATGAGTGCACTAGATATTGAAGTCCTTGATCCAACAAAAAAATAAATTGAATTTTGATACATACAAAATTTTTGTGTTATACAGGTCGCCTATGTTTAAATTGTAATTGGTTCGACTTGAAACTTGATTAAGGAAAAAATATTTAATAAAACACTATGAAACCAATTGGAAGCACTAGATATTGTAGTTACAAATCTAAATTTGAAAAAAAAAAAATTTATCCTTCATGGAAAAAAAATTGTGTTATACGGTGAGTGTCACTCCTTAAAAACGATGTTTACAAGAAAAAAAACTAGTTTTCAAAGGAGATGAAAAAAGAAGTGCAATCTAATTCCAAATTTTTTGAAAAAAATATATTTAGAATCTACAGACAAAATGTCACAAATCACTAGTTTGCATCATCTTCAAATTCCTCATGGTTTAGCCGCTATAGGTGCCCAAAAGTGAAGATTTAGTTAGAAAAAATAAGTTCAATGTCTTGTTTGGCCAAAAATTGTAAACCAGTATTGTAGGATCACCCTTTTTATTAGATTAGCAGGGGAAGGGCCTTGATCCCATGGTTACAACCAAAATTCAAAAGAAGGAAATAGGGTGGATAAAACAACACCACCAACCAGCATCAAAAAACATGGCCAAGCTGGCATGCAGACCAAATAACAAAATAGTAACCATAGAACCACTATACTTAATAAAAAAAAATAATGGTTCAATATAGTGCATATTTTGCTTCTAAGCAAAATACCTCAAAAACTTACTGCAAACACTTCTAGAATTTCGTAAACATAGTAGAAGTCAAGGAACTGTTGATTCCTATATATCCAAACTTTCTATGTTGCTTTTGACAATAATGATAACATTTTAATATTTGTAACTAATATTTCATCTTGACATTTATGAAATTTTATCAATCTTCTCATCTGTGACATACCTTTGGCATCAACGACAACACTATATCTAACAATATTCCCCTTTGTCATTGATGGAAATCACAACACACATTGCTTCTACTATCACTAGCTCTCCATCTTCTAGCACTCCCCTATGTGGGATATCTCTCCCTTTCATTTCTCTCTAGTGAAAACTCTCCTTTTCGCTCCCTAGTGCAAAATTCCCCCCTTTGAAATCAATGGCAAAGGGAATCATAGACTCTTTCCTTTTGAAGTACAATCTATTCGCTATATCTTACTATAATCTACGACAAGTCTTCCATCTCATTTGTGGTAGGGAGTCATAACTCAACATAGACTCCTTTGCATCAATTCCTTTAGCTACATCACTTTAGAGATTTATGAATGATGTGTTGAATAGCTTCCCTTAACATGCAATTCCTCTTTTCAATTAAGAGGAGGGAGATATTGTTGGTGTAGGTTTTTATTTTCCTAGTGGGTTAATTTATTTTCACTTAGTCCTAGGTTTTTCCTACACTTTTATTAAGCTTTCTTAGGCTAATAAAGTGAGTTTATCATTTAATAACTAGGAGATAAGTGATGTGGTGTCCCTTTCCTTAAAGGGTGGAAGAATTTCCACTTTTGGTGGTCATCTCCACTTTTGGTGGTTAATTCCTATTGGTTGGATTTTCCACCTCTATCATCTCCTTAGTTCTATATAAAGTCACTACCTAGCTTATATTTTCATATATTCTTGCATACTCTTTGTAGTGTAGAAAAATGTCATCCTTTACATTTTCACACTTAATTTGAGAATGATTAACATTAAAATAAACCTAATGTTGCCTTGATCTAGTGTTGTAATGTTTTTTACACATTCACATTAGGTATAGGGCCCTTTTACGCTAAATTGACCTAATTTTGCCTTAATTTAGTGTTGTAAAGTGTATTTATTCACACCTTCACATTAAGTTTTGGGACCTCTTACATTTATGACCTTCATATCATCATTAATAGGCCCCTAAGACCCTTTATTATGTATCCTGAAGCTTATTTTAGTCAAAATCCCAACATAATCAACAAATACAATTAATATATTAACTCCCCGACATTTCCTCTATCCAAAAAGGCTTGGTGGGACCCATACACCACCTTGGGTGTATGAATCTCACCCAAATGGGACCTATATGCCACAAGTGGCATATGAGTCCCATTTGGCCCCTTCTTAAGGTTTTGAGTGGGAAATCAGGGTTTTGGATTCAAATTTCATGAATGTCGGCATTTGGGATCTAATAAATGGTAAGTTAAGTGGACTACCTATATAAAAAAGGTTTCAAATCATCATTATTTCACCTAAGCATTCATCATATCAACCTAAGCAATCAAGAATCAAGCATCCTAAGACTTCACAAGAGCATCAAGAGAGTTTACAAGAGCATTTCTAAGGCATTCAAGGGTAGATTTTTGCATCACTTGTTGGAGCAATTCAAGATCGATTATCATGTCAAAGTCACTAAGCATCAAGCATGCTGTTGAGCTGGTGTTGTGATGTAGCATTCAAGATCCAAGTTAAGCATTGTTCCACATCTAATAAAAGATCAAGATCTACATTCTACATGGCCACTTCATGTTAGATTGTTGATTTACATCTCAAGACATCAATCGAGGTATCATTGTTCATGTTTCATATTTCATTGTTTCATCATAAGGTTTCATTACCTAAATAGGGTTTGACCAAGGAAAACCCCTATTTCATAACAATTAACAAGTTTTTATCTCTCTCTTTCTCTACATGTGTGATTGTAGATCCAGATGTCTTGGAGCTCAAAGATCCTTTGAAGACAAGGTTACAAGATTGGAGAAAAGTTGTCAAGTTGCCATCTACATTGCAAGATCATAGAAAGTCACCTATAGGTTGCAAACTAGGGTTTGTGACTTAAAAATCCAGCAGGGAGGAAGCTACAGGAGATCACCAGAGAATACTATAATTTCAACCAAACCCTAATACTGGGACTAAATCACCACTTATTGTGTATAAGTCCTAGTGTTACCATTTTTTCAAGTTTTAGGAGATTCAGATCAGTCCTTGACAGATTCCAATTTTGGCACAAAAACCCTAGTTTGAGACTAAATCTCCCAGATTGGCGTATGAGTCCCAGTGGGCATTAAAGATCAAGATTTCATGGTTTTGGAACTTTTTTTGACCTCATCCTTCTTCTAGGTGCACCTCTACTGATTCTCAGTTTGTTATTCTGTATTTTAGTTTCATTTCCTAGGTTATTTAGTCAAGTTTGTATGATACTTTAATCATTTACATTTCTTGTCTTTCCAAGCCCTAGCTTGGTGGTGAACCCCCTTTATACCTTTAATCATACCCTAGGAAAAACTTTAGTAGATATCTTTCCCCTATTCCATCCTTGGATTGAGATCTCTAGGGTTTCCTTGAGTGAAACTAAGTGAAATAGGAGGTCCCTTTTCCCTAGTTCCATCTCCTAAAAGGTGGAACCCTATTTCCTAGATTTCACTCTTGCATATTCTAGCACTGTTGCATACTTTGACATACATGCACCTTGATGCATGTGGTAATTATTCTACAAATTTTCTTTAAGCTCCTAATACAATCTTGTCATCTTGATATTTGCACATCTCTTGGAATCTTAGGTCTGTAATTGTGTTATTTCATTTATAGTTTTATAGCTTATCTCTCTCATGGAAGATCTTGGTTATTCAAGATATTTTCATATTTCTAATAGATATCACTCCCAACTTCTAGATCTAAGATACTCAAATGTCTCCTCTAGTAATGGTTTAGTAAATATATCCATAATATGCTCTTTCATATCAATTTACTTCAATTTGAATTCCTCATCCGCAACCTTTTCTCTCAAAAAATGATACTTGATTGATATATACTTTGTTCTAGAATATATTTCTAGATTCTTGGAAATGTTGATTACACTTGTATTATCATAGATAATTGAAATGGGCTCATCATATTCAATTTTCATATCTTTCAAAAGGTGTGCTTCATCTAAAATACCTGAGTGCAACATGATACTACTGCAATGTATTTCACTTTTGCAATAGATAAGGACACAAAATCTAACATTTTTATTAACCATGACACAAGACTATCTCTAAGAAATAATGCAACACCACTAGTGCTTTTCCTATCATCAACACTTCCAATCCAATTTGCATTAGTATGCTATCAAATTAAAAAAAATATTTTAGGATACCACATACCATATTCTATGTTAGCAAATTCAAATATCTGAAAATCCTTTTTATTGCCTTGACATATGTCTCCTTAGGTGTGGCTTGAAATCTTGCAGCCATACAAACAACTTGCATAATGTTTGGTCTAGATGCAATCACATACAACTGGCTTCCAATCATTGATCTATGCAAAGTTTTATTTGTTGAAGAAGACTCATCATCCTTATTGAGCTTACAACTAGTAACCATAGGCATACTAATCGGTTTACAATCTTCCATACTGAGCTTCTTCAACATCTCCTTGACATATTTGGTTTGTGATATGAATATACCTTTGTCTTATTAAGAGATTTGTAAACCAAGTTAAAATGACAACTCACCAAGTATGGACATTTCAAATTCTTTTTGAATTTCATCAACAAATTCCTTACATATTTTTTCTTTACTACCACCAAAAATAATATCATCAACATTTAAACAACAACAATCATTTGATTATCACCTTCAATTTTGATACAAAGATTACTATCAATGATACCTTTCTTGAATCCTTGCTGCCAAAGATAATTATCTAGTATTGAATAGCAAGCCCTGGGGGCATTTTTGAGCCCATATAATGCTTTCTTCAATTTTCCTACAACATCCAGATTTTTAGACAACTGAAATCCTTTTGGTTGCTCAATGTATACTTCTTCTTCCAAATCACTATTTAGAAATGCTGACTTGACATCCATCTGATATACTTTAAATTATTTGAATGTGGATAATGCCAAAAACATCCTAATTGCTTCTAGTATGACTATCGAAGCAAAGGTTTCTTCAAAGTCAATGTCTTCCACTTGATCATAACCCTTGCAGACTAATCTTGTCTTTTTTTTTTATCGCTTTTCCATCTTCATTCAATTTATTTCCGAGTACCCATTTTGTACCAATGAAATTTTTGTCTTTAGGCCTTGGAACAAGTTCTTGAGTCTCATTATTTTCAATCTAGTTCAGTTCTTCTTTCATTGCTTCTATCCAATTCTCATCTTTGTTGGCTTTCACAAAATCTTTTGCCTCAAATTTAGATAGTAGAGCAAAATGTACCTGTTCATTCATCCTTGTTAATATTCTTCTAGTTAGGACTCTGTTGTCTTTATCTCTAAGAATTTGATTCTTAAAATGATCTCTCTAAACATAACTTTCCAGAGTTTTTGTATTTGATCTCTCAAGCCCAGTCTTTGTATCCTTTTCACTAATGTAGTATGATCCATCTAAATCATTGTCATCATTCGATGCTAACTTGTGGTGTAGTATCTCATAAATTTTTACATTAAAGCACTTGCTACAATTTTCTTCAATCTCTTATTGTAGCATATATGCGCCTTACATTTTATTGAATAACCAAGAAATATGCCTTCATCAGATCTTGAGTCAAACTTGTCTTCATCTCTTCTAATGTAGCATTTGCTTCCAAATATTTTAAAATATTTGACTAATGTTAGTCTGCCTTTCCATAGTTCATAAGTTGTCTTAGTGTTATTCACTCTTATCTATCCTCTATTAAGAATGTAGACAATAGTATGAACAACTTCTCTCTAGAATATATCCGACAACTTAACTTGATTCAACATTTTCCTTGCCATCTCCTGAATTGTTTTATTCTTTCTTGCAACCACTCCATTTTGCTGAAGAGTCCTTACGGTAGAGTATTGTCTCCTAATTCCATGTTTCTCATAGAATTATTCAAACTCATTAGAAGTAAATTCACTGCCTCTATAAGACCTTAGACACTTGATGGTACAACCAATCTTATTTTCTACCATAGCTTTAAATATCTTAAACTTCTCAAAGGCATTAGATTTCTCTTTTATGAAAGTAACCCATGACATCCTAGAAAAATCATCAATGAGCATCATAAAGTAAATATCACCTTGTAGGCTCTTTATACTCATAGGTCCAAAAAGGTTTGTGTGGACTAATTCCAATGGATTTGTATTTGAATACTCAATTATCAAAAAATATTACTATTGTCAATTTACATTCCTGACTCTCCTTGCATAGAGTGCATGGAGGCTTTGCAATTTTAGGCATATCTCTTACTACTTGTTTAGAAGTAATCTTCACAAGATGATCAAAATTTATGTAACCCATCCTTTTGTGCCATAACCAACTTTCATCCTTCTATCCTAAGAGGCATTTCTTTCTTTTGATCTCACTAAGGTTGTACACAGTACTTTCTATCCTGCTTCCTTCTACAACAAGCTTTTTAGAGCTTGTCTCTCTAATTTCACATCCTGGTGCGAATGAGAGAATGTAGACTTTTTCACATATTTAATTTACACTTAGTAAGTTACGCTTTAGACCTTCAACATATAAGACATCATATATATTAGTTCCCCCATTATCAAGACTCAATGTGCTCTTTTCGAATATCTTAGCAATATAATTGTCACCAAGCCTTACTAATATGCCATTCCATTTTTTTAAACTTATAAACTTACTTTTATCTCTGTTCATATGGCAAGAACATCCTGTATCAATATATTTCTATATGAAAGACACACATATGCAATATGCAAGTATGTTGTATTTGTTGATGATTGATGTAATTCATAAGTAGCTACTTGACAATGTTTTTTAGGGAGATTCTAAATAATATCTCTTCACGTGTATTGATGTCCTAAGGCTTATATTTAAATACACAACCCTCGATGCCCAATTTAAATATTTTGGCATGTAAATTGATGGATCACTATCAAGTTTGGCGAAAGGATTGACTCAAAATAAGCTTAAAATGTGCTTGAATTTTAGAGATCTGATCATAGGCTCAATTTTGTCTAGGGGAGATGATCACTCTTGTGACTTAATATAACATACGAAAATGTGCACAATGAAAGTTGGCCCAAACAATTAAAAATACGATGGGGCAACTAATGTAAATTGCCAACAGTACTAATTGTTAACAACTACAATATATCAATAATTTAACCTCTTCCTTAATGAAGAACTAAGCTCAAGTTCATATCAACTAATCCACAAAATAAATAAAATCAAATACCAAATTTAAATGTATTTCAAAACAATGCCAAAATAAATATAAATCCAATAGGGGAGAGAACCTAGTAGTTGTGCACCCTAACTTTGCGCTTCTAATTATCCTACATGAAAATTTCAAATCACTCCCAATTTTTTACAGCAGCTTACTTGGCAAGTCCCCTGCTTATAACTAAGGTTTCAGGGCCACATCATCAAATATGATGCCACATCAGCATGCTTTTTGTCAAGGTGTCCAAAAAGGCCCCCAAAAAAAGTGAGACCAATACTTGCGCATTCATAGCATGTTTTATTGAGCGCTGATGTGGAATCACATGATTGGTTGGATTTTAGATCAAAGGAATACATTTTGTTTAATTATGGGTAGTCATCATCAACACTAACAACTTTAAAGTCACAACTATTGGTCCAATATTGATAAAAATATTGGACATTTTATAAACAACTATTATCACAACTATTGAAACATCTCTCCCCTATATTAAAGAAAAAGGCAAAGTATTTATAGAAAACTGCATGAATGAAACTAAAATTCATTTATCACTTAGTTGAGGATTCAAGAATGTGGTCCCCAATAAGAGCAACCCTTTTTCTCCTGAAAATTGGCTCTTCCATAATAGTCATCAAATTTTCCCATGCCATGCCATGCCAGACCAATGGCATAAATTCAGAAGAAGATTTGTACTCATTTTAAGATCTACCATTGTAGAATCTTCATTCTTGGCAATTGCATATGAATACTTTTCACTGTTGTGGTCCATGTTTAAGTATAATAGCAAGTCTATCAGATACACCACATTAGAAACCAGTCCAGCCGAGGCTAACAAGTTGGAGATATATTCATGAGACAGCAAATCAGACACTCTCCAGTATCTCCAAAAGATATAAAAAGGAATTCTCTGTCGATCCAAGGTGTTATGGCAGAGGCCATACATAATTAACCAGTGTTTTTATTACTGTTTCAAAAGACTCTCCCATCACCTCAATTATTTCTACTGCAAAAATGGGCCTACTTGTGTAGAAATTCACAAGGTTTACAAATCCTGTCTGAAATTCTGGGTCCCAACAATTTTCACAAACTCTTTCTATGTTTGAAAATAGTGGCCTGGAAAGCTCGTAAATGTCTGTGTCTTCTGATAGTTCTAATGGTCTTTCTGGTTGAATATGGGCTAGAATTGAGACAGCCATGATTACCCAGTCATCTGAAAGATAGTTTTGAGAGAGGAGCTTCGAAATACAGAACATACCCAACTAGGAGATCAAATGGGATTTGGTGGGTTTTGTGATTTGGGTTTTGAATTCGGAGAGAAGAGTTATTGGGGGCTTGCCTGGCAAGCTCAGGAATGAATTTACAGCGGCTTCAACATGTTGTGGAATGGAGATATCAGCAAAATCTTGCTCCATGTAATAAATTCCGACTCTGCTTTTCCTTAGTTGCTTGTTACTATCATTAATCTTTGTATCCATTTTTATTTTACCAGTGCACTTGAGTGAGCTCATGTTATAATTTGGAAGAGACACCAGAAAAGACGTCACTCTTCCTAAACTCATTTCTATCCGTTCTCCATTTCTAACCGTTCATAATGTAGTCGAGAAGGTTTGTGACTGGTTTAGATAAAGGATGGTTTCAACTTAAATGGACCCATTACTAGTTAACCTATTTATTGTAAAGAAAAATCAGATTTCCTTACTGATAATTTAGTTATTTAAAAAGAAAAATTATAATTAAATTAGATTAATTAAATATAGTTGGAAATGATAAATAACGTAATCTTATTATAAAAAAATGTAAATGTCATAATTAAGGTACATAGTTCTATAATTGAAAAGTGAGAGTTGTGTAGAAAATTGTATTAGTAGTCTAATGTATGTTAAGAAAATAATGTCTCTTTTTCCATGGAATGTATTAAAGTCTATGTTGTATTCGTGCTTTAACAAAAGATAAGTTCATTGGTCTCGAATGAAGTCATAGCCATTGAGTAATCCTCAAAGCTTGGACTTATCCCTACACACAATATGTTATATTTTTCTATTCTCTTGATAGATAAGTTTATGCTCTACTCTTCCCAAATATTTGGGGATTAGTAGCATTTCAAAATACCTTAAAGTGATGTTGTTTTGTCACAAGGCAACAACTTCTCTTCGATTAGTCCCTAAAAAAGTGTACAAGTATCAAAACCAATAAGCAAGGGCCCTAGAATGTACATCTGCTACCTACTTTTTAGTGCAATAAATCAAAATCAATCACTATTAGTTGCTTCAAATGCCCTAGGATGAATGATTTACTCAATTGTCATTGATGATTCCTTGATTAAGAGATGATTAATATGAATGAATCAAATATCTATAAATACTATTGCATACTGTCAAAATATGTCAAACTTGTGTTTAGTCAACTCAAGGTGGGAAGTTGAATGGAGCCAATTGGCCAAATTTGAATTTTGTATTTTAAAAATGAAGGGATCACCCCCATGATTGCAAGGTCACTCTGTAGTTGTAAAAGTGTCTTGGAATGGAAAAATGACCAAATCTAATTGGAAAAAATAAATGGAGGTAAGTGCATAGGGAAATGAGATAAGTGGATGGATAAGGTGTATTTACTGAATTGTCTATATATGAGAATAAGGTAGAGATATGTGTATGGATGGATAAAAGGGTATGGGAATGAGCCCAAATTTTCATAAGATCAAGCCATTTGTCACTATATACATGTGTCATGGTATTTCCTCAAAATAGACATAAAACTAAATAGGAAATGATATGGGTATGCAAATTTAACCATTAATATTTTGCCCCTATTTTGAAGTGCATGTGAACACTAAAATGATCATGCATCTAAAATTATGTCGCACTCACAAACATGAATTTTCAATAAATATTAAAACATCAAATGATATGAAAAAGGATCCATATAAATTAATGGACCTTGCGAGGTGTGATCATGTATTATATCCTTCAATATGCAATGTCCAAAAATCTTGTAAAATAGAGAAAAAGTATACAATGAGTAGCTTTTGTCGTACAAATGAAAATCTAATACAAAATAGGAACTTGCAAACTATCTAAGAAATAGGACATTAGGAAATGAGTAAATTAGAAGATTGTGCCTATTTGGAAAATGAAATGGTATTTTTGGGACGGAAGCCATGGGATGAAATGATGCATGAAGCAAAAGACACGTGGTATAATAATGCGCTATTTGATAATGGTAATGATTTATTGCAACACCTATTAGTACCTAAAGATTTGATCATAAAAATATTAGTGACAATACATGCCCCTTCAATTGGTTGTATCCATAAGATGCAAGGAATTAGAGAGGGAAAACCATATGTACACTAAAATAAAACTAATCTAGCATAAGTGTAGAATCATGTAAAGTACTAGTGAAAAGGAATACATCATATAATGAGCAAGTAGACATATGAAATTATAAGGCATGGTGAGAAAAAGAGGACTAGAGATAGAATCAAGGAATAGTAATGTTGCCCCTAGCATGAGAAATATTGAAAAAATGGTGATGTGGTCCTCAATGCCAAAATATACATGTGCAAGTACTATAAAGGTCAAGCAAGCATAAAAATCAATAAAGGATAAATAGAAGAAAGTAGGCAACCTAAGTGGGAAATGAAAAGAAGAGTAAAGTGTAGGAAACCAATCAAGGAAAAAGGGAATCTAAAAGTTCCCCCAAGTGGAGAGAAACAATAATGTAAAAAAAATAGGGTAGGTAGATTGGGTATAAAAGGCATATCAATCAAGGTGTAAATAAAAAATAAGAAATTAAACATGAAAATAGAAAAGGTGTGACAAGGAAGATGGGAATATAAGCTATAATTGTATATAGATATAAACTATATGGATTCTCATAACTCATTTAATAAAATTCTTCTTAAGTGCTAACTTTGAAACCTCTAGTTGTGGCTCATCCATGATATCATCATCATTCTAAAATTTATCACCTAATTTATCTTTTTCTTGTTTTTCTTTTTTCTCTTTTTTAGTTTCCTTTTCAATTATGTTTGTTTAGAATTTACAACATTTCTTTGAATGCTAAGTGAAAACATGTGTTCAATGAGTGTAACATTAGGAATTTTCTTTCTTACACATTCTTACTTTTTAATTTATGGTTTTGGTGGAATGATAGACATTTGATGCATAGCTTCTTGCTTAGGATTCCATATATAATTTTTTCCATGAAACTCAAGCACTTGTCTTACTTTTATTTCTTTTGTACTCTTATTTTGTTCTTATTTGATGTTTCCATCTTAGGTGCATGAGTAATTTGTCACACATAAGAAACATTAGAAGACATGTATCTTTCAAAAACTTTGTAAATATTAACCTTTGGTTATGCAATTTGAGGCTCTTTTTGTTTTCAATAATATTTATCTAACATCTTTTGAATCCTATGTAACTCTTCAAAATGTATCTTGTATAAACCATGTATATCATCCTTTCTCTTTGTAGTGTTGTAAATTTCCAGCCTTGACAATTTCACCTTGTGTTTGGTCCCCCTTAAATTATTGGACCTAATTGAGTATTTAATTTCCTAATTTATGCATGGACTATGACCCATTTTTGATATTTTTTTAGGAATCGCAAGCTAGAATCAATTGCATTTAACTAATACATTGCCCACGACACTAATTGTCCTAGATACTCATGCCCTAGGTGTGAGTGTCCTATTGTCCCTTCAAATTGAAATATATTGTTGTTAGTAATTTAATATTTGAATTTCAAGTGTCTAAATTTGGCCATCAAGATTTAGTTTTTAGGAAATTGAATAAATGCCTATTAATACCTAGATATTGAATTATTTCAAATCTAACAAGGGCTATCTAGGAAATCATTGGAGAAATTATTATCAAGAGAATTATTGAGCAAGTCAAGAGCAACATTTCAGAGCTTTATTGCAACAATTCAAGATCCTAACATCATGTCCAATTCTATGTGAGTTCACATGTGTTCATGTTATCATTGTTTTGTGAAGGGTAAAATTTTTGTTGGTCTCCAAAGAATTCAAGCAAGCAAGATCAAGACCTTGAGGTGATGCATGATTTCAATCCTTCAAGAAAGCCATTAAAGGGTGGTGAGTTACAACACTTTATGATTTCATAATTCCTTCCTATTTATTATCCATTTTATCATTGAAATTCACCATTATGGAAGTAGAAACACTTACACAAGGTTTGAGTAAGGCAAGCCCCTAAAATGGCTCAACATTTCTTCTTTTTGTGAATGTGCAGATCTCTGGTTTGAAGAACATTTAAAGGAGTTTGAAGATAAATTATTCCTTGTTGCATTTGAAGACCTACATCTTGTCAACCCTCAAAAACTTAGTTATAAGAATATATCTGGCAATGTTTTGATAGATTTAAAGGTAGAAATTCAAAGCTCAGATCCGACATCAAAGGAACTCAAAAACATATCTAGAAAAACATACAAGGATACTCACACCCTCGGCGTATATGTCGTCCACTTTCTGCCCTAAATTTGAATAACAGGTGCACAATGTCCTCCTCTACTCATTTCTATTGTCCGAATTTGTCTGTGAACTTCTTTGTATTATTTATTTGCATCATAATAGAAAATTGCACTATTAGCCTAGTTAGATCATTGCATTTCATCATTAGGAAATTCTCAGATTTGGGTAAGAGTTGATTGACTCGCCTATCTGGTTGTATGTCAATCTCACACCTTGTACAAATCCATCAAACCCTTATTCCATCCTTGCATCTCCAATCCATCACATCACCCCCTCTTTTCCTATCAAAAACATTTGGAAAAGGTGCGAAACCCTAAGGTGAAAACTAAAAGGTTTCCATTTCCCATCATTTCATTTTGGTGAACCTGATCTATTAACATTATATACCTTTTGAAATTTTCCATAATTCACCCTAGTATCAAAATGAACAAGAAAAATAAGAGGGGGGTGAATCAGTTGTAACAAATTAAACCTTCAAAACCCTCAACAGTAACAAATCCACAAGCATTCATTAAACCCTTATTTTGTTAAGTTGATTAAGCATGTAATATAGACAACAAAAATTGAAGTCACAACACCATACACATGAGAACACCAGATTTATGTGGAAAACCCAATGAGGGAAAAACCACGGTGAGGATTAGCTCACAATATAAGTAATAGCAAAATCGGTACAAAGGGGCTCACTTCCAGAATAGGACACACTATCCAAAAAGGCTCACGGTCAGAGCTCACTGCCATATAAAGAAAACAAGAACATAGAAGAAGAGTTCTACTCAAAGAAAACACTTCTCAGTGCAACAAGGAGTCCACCACAATTGCTCACACATTTTTATAGTCTCATATGAAAGATATCAGATGCCTTCAACTCACTTCCTTTAGGAACCCTAACATGAAGTTTGCACTGCTTTGCTCAATTTTGCATCACTCACATCACTTGCAACACTCTCACATCTATCTTGCTTCTTACTCTTTCCAAACTCTCTTGCATCAACACCATACATATTTATATCAAGCTCTACCTCAAAAATTTCTTCAATGTCAGTTATTGGTCGTTATACATTCAAATTCAAAATAGGTCAGCACCTAACCATTCTTGTAGCATCCCTCCGAATCAGTCTTTCTGGGTTGTTGGCATGTGTTGTTATCTCCTAGAAATGCACCCTATGTAAAGTTATGAAAAACTAAGCTTTCTAGAGAAACATGGGATCATTTCAAGGTTGTGGGTTACCTAGAGTTGAAATGAACCTCTGGATAAGGCCGGCTCCTAACTGGTAATATCACTTAACTACTAATCTTCATAAGGAAAAGGGAGGAGTGCATGAAAATGAAAATTAAATCCTATGGTGATACACCAAATTTGCTCAAAACATGTACAACTGCTTAACACACAGTTTTCAATCAACTAATAAAAGCTGATATGCACAACTCAATACTCATATGATACTGCATAAACGTTTCATAAGAAAGCTATGATACATACAGTCCTAGAAGGATGATAAATTCTCCTCACAACTAAAATCTATTTGCATCACCAGCATAACCTATAACCTGCAATATACATATCTCCTCCACTTAAAAGTGCTATTAATGAGACGTATTAACAAGGAATAAGAAAAATCACATGTACAAATTTATCAATCATCCAACACACTCAATGAAACAAATAATTGAGAAGGCAGAAATTGCTTTCTTTATTGATCTCCAAAGGTGAAACTTTACCATACAATGTCTGTAAATGAGTTACAAAACTCAGTATTCTCCTCTAAGGACTCATAGAAGTCACAAAGAAAAAAATATGCAAGTAAGAACTCTCCTACAAAATGAGGCAAAAATGCCATTTATACGAAAACTAAAAAAGTGTCGCCCCTTTGTTTTAGGGTTTACAAAAAAACAATTTTTTAGAAGGGTCAACCTTCAAATATTTTGAAAATAAAGTTAATGCATTCAATGTGCATCCCCGTGTCCATGTCGGTGAAAGATCACCCTCAGGAGTAGCCCTTAGATCTTTTGGAATACAGTTAATGTACTAATCTCTGGCCTCCGTGTCCACTCTCGAACTTCCTTGAAGAGCTACCTTGAATGTTCTGCAACATTATCATTAATGCCGATCCACCTTTGCTAGTAGACATCACAACTGTCACTAAGACACGCAACTCCTTCCTTTCTGCCTGCTTCTCGCTCTAGATCTTTCTGCATGTTGACCCCCCCTTTCGGGAAGCAGCATCAGATTTGCTCCTAGATCCCCATAGACGACACCCTTGTATGTCGAATCGATCCATCAGTTTTGATCATAGAGCAGATCCATGTCGCTTACATTTTGCTGATCTTCTTCACAGGGGTAGTCAATCATTCAAATGGCCAATGGTTTGCCTTTAGTTCTCTTTGATTGGTTGAACACATGCTACATAAGATTCCCAGGCGGTCAAAAGCTATTCAGATTGAATCACATGTCGGTGAGACACTAGCCGTGTCTCCCCGATGTGATTAAACTCCATAGGATGGTTGGCATAGCCTAAGACTGTTGGCGAGACTTCATATTGAGCTGCAGGAGTTATATCGATATCCCAAAATTGTTGCCGAGACAATCACATTCAAAAAGAGGTCATAGCGGGTGCTAAGAGTCATACCAACATCCTTTTCCATTGGAAAGCTCATCGCTATCAACAAGACTCCCTCAGTCGGCGAAATGTTATACCGAAGCCCCCACCTTTCGGCGAGACTTCTATCGGTCGGTGAGACATCTCCCTGAGCTCAACCTCTTCGGCAAGAGTCCACCTATCGTCCATACATCATATCGATATCAATCCCTCTTGGTGAGACCTTACCCTGTCGGTGAGACCTCATGCCGAAGGCATAACCTTTCGCCGAGACCTCCATCTGTCGGCAGGACCTTATGCCAAAGGAAAAAAATTTTAGCGAGCTGAAACCACTTCGGCAAGACCCTAGCAGGTTGGGAAGACTTCCCCTCGAAGCAAACCCCCCTTCGTCGAGACTTCTTCGGGTCGGCGAGACCTTTCACCGAGCGCATTCCGCTCTCCCCGAGCTCGAACCCTTGCATTTTGGTGAGACTCCCACTGGTTAGGAAGACATCACACCGAGCCCCCTTCTATCAGTGACGCTAGTCTCATGTACAACGGTCGACGAGACTTCCTCCCAAGCGGAGAGATATATACAAACTCATGGCGATTAAAATGTCTGGCCGACCGGTATATTTCAAATGAATAGAACCAGTGCTAGTCGGCAAGACAACAAGAGGGTCTCAGCGACTTTCTTCCTCAGGAGTTTTATGCCAAAACTGATCAGATGTATGATTTAACCCTTAACGCAAATGTTCCTCCATCTGGCCTTCATAAACACCTGAAACATAGGTTGCCCTGCCTGATTGAGCCCGCGAGTGAAAATCCGGTAACAAGTGTTATTTATGATTTTGTTGATAATTATGCCTTGTTCAATTAGCTAGTTAAATTAAACTGTGGTGTTGAGAGGAATCCGTCCATTCATCGAAGTTTAGAGCACACAGAATTATATGGGTTTTGTTACATAGAAATGGATTATATGTGCCTTAGAACATAGTTATATAACCTTACATAGATTTATATTCGATAATGGTTTATGTTGTGCTCAAAATCTAATTAAAATGTGTAGTTTGGGATGTAAAAATTTATTTCAATAGTTTGTATTTTTGTTTAGCTTTTGAAAAAATACCTACATATATATATATAAACATATATTTAATTTTATGTGCATAGGTTAAATAAAACCTAAATGAAGGATGTCAAAAATTCTCTAGGGATTTAGTTATTTGAAATTTTTTGTTGTTCTGGTGTTGTCGTGTATTTCGTTGCTCGTAATGGAAACATGGATTTAATTAAAGTATTAAATTAAATTATTAAATTTGTAAGTTTAAAAAAAAAAAAATCTTCATATCTTGTGATAGCACTCTAAATCTAGGTGTCACGTGAGAGGGAAGACTTAAAAAGGTAAGTTAAATATAAAAATAAGAAAGGTTTTCACTTTTTCCATTTATTGTTCCTAGTTAGGAATTTAAAAGATATTTTCTACATTATGGGCATGTTAAATAGTTTAGTCTCAAAATAAAGGATTTAAGTATTGCCATTTATGTTTTTTTTTTTTTTATATATATATTAAAGAGTCTAATATTTCTACTTTCTTTATATAATTTATTTTATTTGGCTAGTTCTTTTATTCAAATGTTTTATTTAATTATCTTATTTTATTCATTAAAATATAACTTAAATGCATTATTAAATTTTACTCATTTAAAATATAATTTAAATATTATAGAAGATCAATAAAGGTTGATGTTAATGATAGGGTTCAACCTGTGATGTTAATAACTTCTTTAACATATGTGAAAATTAAACAATTAGGATAGTAGGAGTGTCAACTATGGTAAATCCATAAGAGCTAGAAATAGAATAATAGTACATATGTTTTATGATTATTAGGGTGTGTGGGAAGTCACATAGGAAAGGGTGTACATAATATACCTTTATATAAAGAAGGATATTTGTGTCTTTAATTTGAATGTTGAAATAGTAGTCTTCACCATCAATGAACAATTGATTTAGATTTAACAAACTTGGAAAATTAAATCAAAAGAAAAGTGTTGATTAAATGTAATATATATTTAAATGCGAGCCCTAGTAGATTGGTGGTTGTTTATTATTATGATGTTTCAACTCCCTTTTCGACAAGTTCAATAGGGCCTACGAAGTTAGTGAATCGGTTCAAAAATATTTTACATATAAGTTGCCTTAGGTCAAGCTTATGTCCGTAATAAATTTATACAAAGCTATCTTACTTTAGGGTTAAAAGATTTAAGAGGAAATGATTTAGAAAAGACTAGAAGGTTATTTAATGAAATAATTCTATTTATTTATTTTGAATTCAAGTGAGTTATTTAGAAAGAATAAATTAAAGTAATTTATATAAATATGCTTATATGCATGCTTTTGTGTATTTTAATATTTAGGTGATTGTTCAATATTTACAAATTAATGATGTAAATAAGATTGTGTAGAGGTTGGAGAATATTAGTGAAGCATTAACCCTAGGGTTTTGGAATGGTTATTTCTTGGACGATAGAGTTTTCTTGAAGTATCAATGTATAATATTTTATTTTGATCAAAACAATAGCTTAATTGAATGTTGAACTCATTTGTAACCTTTGGTTGAGATTGTGGATAAAATGGCTATTTGCTTGTTTGATTTCCCATCATGTCTCTCTTGGACGAACTGCCAATAGACTTAGCTATTGGTTATTGTGTTTGATCTTGTATAAAGATGATAATCTCTTAAAAGTGTTGGCTTTTAATCTCGTTATGATATTGTCTCTTTTATTCCTCACTAGTTGTTTTGCGATTGTGGAATTTATATAGTCTTTTGGTGGGGTCCTTGATGATAGTCTTCCTTATTGTGTTATTTCTGATTGAGGGGACTTTATACAATGTCCTTCTTGTAGTTGTATTTCATGATGGTTGGGAACCCAAAGTGTTTGAATTACCTTCAGTGGAAGTTTGTTGTTTTTTTTTTCAGTGATTAAGGCTTCCAGAGGCAATGGAGAAACTTGGTTTATGCTGACTCTTCTATGATTGGACCTTTGTGATTCATTGATCTTATTTCTAATGTTGAGTTCTCGTGGGTAGTACCTCCTTTATTTTTGTTTCAGTGTTATGGAATGGGCTTGCGAGATGGTCCTTGCCTAGTATGCTGTGAGATATGTACACTTTGATTTTTATGTGAGTTGAGGTACACCCCTTGCTTGTATTTAGTTTTTGATGTCGTAGGGAGAGTGGCTCTTCATGGGGGCCGACGCACAAAGGGGATGTTAGGGTAACCCATGGAAGAATTATTTAATAAGTGATAACCTAATAAAATTAATTAGTGGGTTTGGCTAGTTAAACACTAAACAAGATTAATTATGAGCCTCACCCATAATGTTAGTGCTTTCACAGGCTAAGGATGGGATGAGAAGACCTGGTTGGCAAGATCACTACCTTGTCCTCACAAAAGGTAAGTAGTCCCACATGATTCACCCTATGGAGTGGTCGCCTTGAGATAGGCAACCTGGATAACCATAGATGGAGGAGGTACCTTATGATAGGTTGCCTGGCTAATCCATGTAAGGCCATGCGATGAAACTCTCCTACAATACTCGTTTATCTCCCTTTTTTTGGTAGCCTCTGGGAGTGTTTGAATTATTGATGTTGTTGAGGCATATGGATTCTTGGTGTTTGTTGTTGAAGCCTCCAAGTTCTATCTTTTAGTGTTGCACACATGCCTCATGGCAACTTGATTGATGATAATGAAAGGTGCCCTTGATATTTATTGTTGGTTGATATTGCGATATCATTTGAAGGATTTGGATCCTATTGTTGTTGGCACCTCTCATGGTTACTTAGTGTTGATCTATAATATTGATATTTGGTTTTGTTGGACTTTTCATTATTTTGTTGTGGCTATGTGATGGCATTGATTATGGGTTGTTATCTTATGTTGTTGTTATCCTTGTTGTGGATTTTGGTTTGCCTTTGGTTCATTTGGCTATTTTGATTGAGGAATGGGAATCTTTCTTGTCATCTCTCAACACAGGGGGTGGACTTTCGGGTCCACGTGGTCGGGTGGAACGTGCTATGCACCCCATTGGGTCCCTAGTAGAGGTTTGAGATTTGCAAATTTTTCTGCTTGCAGCGTCTCCAGACTTGTACCCAAGTCAGAGCCAGTCTTGTTACTTTGTATTCACCTTTTTAGTTGTATTATGCTATCTTATTGCATTGTTCACATTCATGTTGGGGAACACTCCTATATTACTGTCACTCTTGTGCGATGTAACTTTTATTATCATTGTAAGGAATGTAATCTTTGCTTAATTTATGATCTTTGATGGATGCTTATCATGCTTGAAATGTATATTGATGCTTGGTACTATTATGAGTTATCGTTTCACAGTGTGCGATTCTTAATGATGTTGTATCTGTGGAAATATTTATAATTATGTTCATAGATGTGATAGATGGTTTTACTTATATTCTGATATGGATGTTTGAACGTCATTAGTAACATTAAATAATGGTTAAGTGGGAGCATTGTGGTTAGTTAAACATCATCTTGGTGGGTTACGTTTGTAATGTTGTCATGTGTACCCCAGAGGACGTGGCATATGATGTATATGTTTCATTGCAATGTATGTGATGGTTGTTCATGTCCATTCTATGTTATGTGTCACTTATACCGTCATTAAAAAAATAAAAAAATTATTGTGCTTTTATTGTAAGCTCTCTAGTTGTCCTTTGGGGTTCACGTGATGGGGCGTTACAATTCCTGCGGTGGATAGGAATGAAAGGCGACCTACACAGATCCTTAATTAGGACCTAAATAGATCCCAATACACTTCAAAACACTTCCACAAGATTTGCATGTAGTGTTAAACACAAGGTTGGCCAACACCTATACAAAACACCATAAACATTAAGTACATGCTTCCTTAAATCATCAAAAAAGTTTAGACAACATAATTCACTTGAAATCAATCCAGAACAATCCACAAACTACATAAGATTCATCAAACACTTCATCCAAGCTCACATCAACAAATAATTCAACCTAGAACAACCGATAACCCTTAATTATTTGTTGATAAATGAAATTCACACTGTACTGTACCAAATCAAGTAAAACCTTGAATATAGAAAGATAAAAGCATTATAAGAAACTTCCCAATTCTAGAAAACCTGAATCCAAATGATGGAGAAATGTGGAAAAAATATATTTTTCCCATACCACACAAAACACCATTGAATAGTAGTTTCACACACTAGTGAAAACATCTCACACTGTATAATGATCCAAAAACCCAAATTCTAAATATAGAAAACACTCTTGAATAACCTATAAGAACTGCATAGGCATAGCATCAACACTAAAAGAATGTGGAGCACAATATCAAAGCACATTATGAACATGTGCACAACACAGTTTACTTTGTCTATTGAATTTCCTCAAAAGCACTTGGAAACCAAGTACCAACACATTTTTTTGCATTGTTCTCCCTCTTTAACATTGAACCACAATTTCTTGCACTAAATACTCCCTCTTAGGAGTAAACTCAACTCAATTAGCAACATAATGACAACACATGACACTACCTACTCCCCCTAAGAGGTAGCCACCAACATTAGTCCAAAAAAGAGATAGATCCATAGATCTGTTGGACTGATGCATCTCCATGTGCATCTAGTTAAAGAAAGGAGGGGCAACAACCCCCAACTTCTCCTGAAGATACTCAAAGTATCCTTAGGAAGAGCCTTAGTAAATATATCAACAATTTGATTCTTTGTAAGAACATACTCAAGCTTCACATCATTCTCCATAACCTTCTCTCTCTGCAAGTGATACCTGATAGATATATGCTTTGTCCTTGAATGCATCACTGGATTCTTTGAAATGTTTATTGCACTTGTATTATTACAAAAGATAGATATAGGTTTTTCAAATACAACTCTGATACCCTTCATTGTTTGCCTCATCCATAATACCTGTGTACAACATGATGTTGCTACAATAGTGGGGGACCTCATTATTGCTGCATGGAGGATGGTAAAAAATCATCCAACACCTCTTCCAAAAATTGTCCTTAATCCCTTGGTGGCTGCACTAATGGATCAAAAACCTCTTACTATTAAGGTTAAGAGTTTGATTTGTACGTGGGTTGGTGAATAGTGAGCACAAGTCATATTTTGTAATTTTGTAATTTTTTACTTGTTTGTATGATAGTTTATCTACATAAAAATCTCTACACTCCTACCTCTTATCTGCCCAACCACTTAATTGCTTGCTAATTGCATCTACATGTGTTAACATGGCTTGAAGGGAATTTTCAAGCATGGTTATTTCCAAGGTTGAACTTATAGGATCGTTCAACATCGCAATTAACTCAATTTTTTTTTTATGTTTTCAATTTCCCGGGCATTAAATTTTGTTGAGTTTTAGGAAGATGTTGAGGAATTGTTGGAGGAGTTTGTTGATGTGGTTGTTCATTAGGATTTTGTTCATGTGCTTTTTCACGAGGAGGAGAAGGATCTTGAGGAGGTTTTCCAAGTTGATTTTCAAATCCTATAAATTAAAGAAATGAACATAAAAAATAATCTAAATTTACCTATTTAACAACAAATTCACAAAAAAACAAACAATGCTTACTCCTTCGGCCTCTCCGTTGACGTGGCGACATCCTGGTGAAGAAATTACAAAGATTCGATGAAGAAATTGTAGTATTTGACCTCTCTAGAATGCAAGCGCGCTATCACAAGGTTTGTTGGCCGTGGGCTAAGAAAATATGATAGTGAAATGAAATGAATTTGATTTTTTTTTTTGTTATAATAGACTATAATGCACTCGCGTTATAACATGAGCACATTATAGGCTCAGTCACACCAAGCCATAACGCACTCACATTATAGCCTTTCAATTTTATTTTTTAAAATGGTCACTTTTTGGCCCCCCAACTTTTTGCACCCACCCATTGTGTTTATTGAACTTTTAACTTGTGTTTATTGAACAATAATTCCAATACAAAACATTTGGGAAGCCTAATTGCTATTTGTGTGTTATTATGGTCTTGCCTTAGCATTTTGTATGGTATATTATACTAAGTAAAAGCAATTTCAATAACAATGTTCCTTAATCACAACCTTATGAAACCCAACTATGCAAAGATGCTTCACAACTAAACAAAGGTACATACTTCAAATGGAGAAATACTATTAATGTAAAATGATATATTATGTTCTTTTGCAAATATATTTGATCTAATTACCAAGGATCCAAAGGTTCCTATTCTATTTTGGGAGATAAATAATATAGATGTAGTGTTGGAGAAATCATCCTAAAATTAGCACAAATCAAATATGAGGATGATATTTAAAAGGATGCAGTATCATCATTCATTGTTGTTTTGAGCATTTCCCATGTAACACTCACACTTCAAGGAGGAAACATCCTTCACATAAAATTTTGAGATATAATAGGCACACAATAATGTAACATTTATTTTATTTAAATTAAACTGGAAATTGTTTGCATTCACCATAGTAAGCATCTCATCTATAAATAAGTCATAACTTCTAAATGCAAAATAAATTTTGGAAATTAAACTAGCTAGTACACTTGCAATTCAAGCTATGACAACTAGAATCACCTGTATTTAGTGCAAAAGCTTCACGTCTCTTAAAGCATCCTTCTCAATCCACTTGCCCTTGTTTTATTCAATTTTGTTTCCTCAAAATGTATCAACCACCTGGAAGGAAGACAAGTGTTAGTGATAAATTAAATTGGAAAATTAAAGACAAAGAATTCATTTTATTCCAAATTTCACCAATATAGGATTATATGTTGTGGTGACTGCAAAATGTCAGCTTGTATGTAGACAATAAAAAAACATATTAAAATGTACAATGGGAATTTGCTAACACTAGTAATATATATCAACAATTATATCTGCCATTTTTCCATTATGTAGGAATTATGAAGCACTGAATGTTCATCCGAATATATGAAAACTCATCTTTCCTGACATATGAAAGAGGCCATAACTTGCAATAATCAATAAGGGCATAGAAGACAAAAAAGAAGGATACCATGTACCACTCTCAAACTTCTGTTTATATCTCGTGTCTCTCAATGAACACCTTAATGACGTATTGGTATCGTAACCATTGTTCAATGATATGATAAACTAAACCATTACTTGTATAGATGACTAAAAAAATATAGATTATAGCAAGACACATTGGTTGCTAATCATGGTCTACATCAATTATGCAAGAATAAAGGTTAACAAGTCAACAAAAACCTTGGTGATCACCTTGATTGACCAAAAAATAACACCTAATTTCTGGACAAAGTGCACCTATGTACATACAAAAATGCATTAAAACATACATAAAAACATACATAGAAACATGCATAACATGAAAAGAAGGAAAAATGAGATGTCAATGCAGAAAAGAGAATCAGTTGGATGGAGACATGAGAGTCCTATGTGAAAAGGTAGATAAATTTTGTAAACAACTTATTGAAAACAAAACATCTGCATTCTCTAATAAGAAAGACACTCTCAAAGCTAAGAACAGTATTTGGGTTGCAGGTTCATACCACATAGTGTTTTCCAACATGCAATTATTAATAGACAACATGCTTCGAATGAAAACCTTAAAGTTTGAAGACAGTAAGAATGTACTGAACTTCATTCACCTTCATAATTTATAGCAACTCTTACTTACACAAAAATTGCATTTCAATTTCCTCAAATGATTTTAAATAAATGTAGAATATAAATTGCAGGTTGGAAAACACAATGTGGTTTGCCATTTATTTCATTCTATACATTCAAAGCTACGTGGTGGAGAGCGCAGAGAGGAATGTCTTGAAAAGCTTTTATTAATTAGACCGTAGGAATGTAATGAAAGGCACCATTTTATAAACACCTAGTATTTTCCAACAACCATTAAAACTTTGTATGATTGTAGGTTGGAAAACATAATGTGAGGTGAGTGCATGATTTATGAAACCTCCAACCCAAACAATGTTGTAAAACCCTCTATAGACAAACTAATCTCCTGACAAAACACACCTATGTACATACAAAAATGCATATAAAAACATACATAACAACATACATAAAAACATACATAACATGATGAGACAACATAGTGTGGGGCCCACCAAGACGGATGATAAAAGTGATGAAATTGGAAAATGAGAGGAAATGTCACAACGAGGGAAGCAAGGAGATAATGGTAGTGCCAGCTTAGTTTTCTTGACTTACCAATTGGGTTGTTACGTCTAGATGGTTTTACAACGCTGTGTGGGTTGCATATTTCTTAACACCTAGTGTTTTCCAATTTCATTACATTCTTACTATCTAATTCACAAAAGGTTCTCAAAGAAATCATAAAACATACCAAATTAAGGTGAGGGGTGAGTAACCAAGTGGGTTGTTACTTGTAAAGGGTTTAAAAATATTATGTGGGTTGCATAATTTGTAAAATCAGTGCTTTGCAACTTGGAATTTTACAAAATAGTATGAATGTCTTGAAAAGCTTTTGTTAATTAGACAGTAGGAATGTAATGAAAGGCACCATTTTATAAACACCCAATATTTTCCAACAAACATTAACAGTCTTTATGATTGTAGGTTGGAAAACACAGTGGGAGATGAGTGCATGATTTATGAAACCTCCAACCCACACAATGTTGTAAAACCCTCTACACATTGAAGCCAAATGAAATCCCTTGTTTTTCTTGTTGCTTTGAATTTCGCCAATTTTTTTTGCCTTATGTGAGAAGCTATTTGTGCACCGCAGGCATGAAGGCCGACGTGACTAAAACATGTGTTTTCAATTGTAACAAGTATTGTTATTGTCCATCAATTCGGTCCATCAAGTCTTTCCATCAGTGTGTTTTGTCAAGAGAGAGGGATGGGGGATGGGGTGTTATGTTATACTGTCTATACATAGGTGCGTTTTGTCAGAAGATTAGCTTCTCCCTACTAATTGCTTAAAGTACTGTTATTGGAAAATACTTTGTGTTGTGGGTTTTTTCATTTTGTAGGTTGAAAGTGAAAAGTTGGAGAGTAGGGGGCAGAGTTGTAGGTGGGCGCGATGAAAAATCAATGGAATTGAGGTGAGGGGTTCGTAACTGATTGAGTTGTTATTGCTAAAGGGTTTTAAAACATTATGTGGGTTGTAGATTTGGAAAAACTAGTGTTTTGCAACCTGAAATTTTACAAAACAACATGAATGTAATTTAGATAGTACAAACAATGTGAGTATGAGTTGTCATTTTCAAAGATTTTTTTCTAGTGCGAGAATTGGAGGCGGACTGACGTGTGCATTTTCTGTTTGGAGAAAGAAGGGGGAACATACTTTGTGTTTCATGTCTACACATTGAAAGTTGAACGTTGGAGTGCATGTGGAGGAGTTGGAGGAGAAAACTGACCAAATCAAGGTGCGTTTTTAGTCTGCACATTGAAAGCTAAAGTTTGGTGTGCACATGGAGGAGTTGGAGGAGAAAACCGACCAAATCAAGGTGAGTGGTGCTAACCAATTGGGTTGCAGAGGGTTTTACAACACTACATGGGTTGCTTGTTTCTTAACACCTAAGGTTTTCCAACATGAATTTTTACAAAACATAATGAATTATTGAAAATCACACCTTCCATTGTTGTGTTTATTTTTTCAACTTCATGTCTTTTAGATTGTAGATGTTTGTCAACAACATTAATTAAACTTGTGTTTTAGTTTCTTAATATGATCCAAATATACATGCACAGTATGATTGTAGGTTGGAAAACACAATGGGAGGTGAGGTGACAACATGATTTATGAAACCTCCAATCCACACAATGTTGTAAAATCCTCTACACATTGAGGCCAAATACCTTACTAAGTGTTTAAAAAATGGTGCCTATCATTACATTTGTACGGTCTAAATAACAAAAGCTTTTGAAGACATACATATTGTTTTGTAAAATTGTAGGATGCAAAACATTGTGTTTTATGAAACCTACAACTCACTTAATGTTTCAAAACCATTTAGAAACAACAACCTTCAAAATTAGAATGTCAAAAGTGACAACATTTTGGGCTTTTTGTCCATTCCAAATTATGATTTTGAAAACCCACTGGCACAAAACCCACATTGTGTTTCAAATGAAAACCCCTTTTCACAAGGAAAACCCTTTATTTTCTCGTTAATGAAAACCCATCTCAACGAACAACCGTTCAAATCTTCACAGTCAGAATATTAAAATGGAAAAATTTAAAAACCGTCAACACGAAAACAAACAAAACAACTCTGCATTGCAAATGAAAACCCCTTTTTGCAAGGAAACCCCTTTATTTTCCCGTCAATGAAAACCCATCTTCGCAAATAATAGTCGTTCAAATCTTCACAATGAGAACATTAAAATGGCAAAATTTTAATACCCTCAACACAAAAAGACATAAATAGCTCTACATTTCAAATGAAAGCCCCTTTTCGCAAATTAAACCCTTTATTTTCCCGTAAATGAAAACCCATCTTTGCAACAAATTGTCGTTCAATTCTTCACAATTCCTATGTAGAATGACAAAATGGCATATATTTCTAGCAGATATACATACCTGCTAGCTAGTCCCCTGTGCTTGTCAAATGCGTTTTTGTAGGGAGAGTCTTTGCTCTGGTTCAGCCTCCAAACGCCTACAACTCCGTTTTGCGCTCCCCAGCAACCTCCAAAATGCAAATATCGAAAATGGTAACGTTTTGAGCTTTTTGTCCATTGCTTTTTTGATTTTGAAATTGCTGTCGACCGTGTGGACCTTTTCCGATGACGAAACACGTGACGACACATGCCTAACCGTCCATTAGCACACTCTAGCACGTGGGATGAGAGATGGGGTTATGTTTATAATGTTACTTACATAGGTGCTTTTTGTCCATAGTTTAGCTTCTCCCTTGAAAATGATATCTAAAAGGTCACAATGACAATTGAATTAGCCGGTTATTTACAGATAATTGCCGGTAGAGCTATGATCCGTGCGAAGTGGGGCCGACCCGTACATGTTGAAATGTGAATCACACTAAAAACAATTCATTGAATCTCCTCGACAACATTGGCCCACGATTAAAAGATCACATTAAAAACAATTCATTGAATGTATGTCAGGAAGGACGTACCAGCACGGAAAACTTTACACCTCTATTCTACACTATCGTCCTAAGATTTTCTCTGTTACTCTGTCCCAGGCGGAGCAGCACATGGGGTGCATATGGTGCAGAAAGAAGAAATGCACTGTTTCAACAGTTTCTGGCATATGTAGGGAAAAAAACATGACAGAAAGTGGATCAAACCGGACAAGAGAAGTGGCCTCAGAGGATGAGCCTACAACCTTATCTCCATTAAGGCCCACAATTTTAAATGGGCTCTTTTAAAGAAAAAAAGGTTTTGCGGAGCTTCCTCCGCAAATGTCAATGGAACAATCAATTCATGTCTTGAAGAAATTCGGTATTTATAATTTGTAGAATCATCACGATAATGAAGTCAAATCAATATTGAGGTGTTCTTTTGTTTGTACTACTTTGCATCAACTATTATTGATGTCTTCCACACTGTGAATCGATAAAAACATTGTTGTGTTACTTGTACTTATTTATATATTTCATTTAAAAATTCATTTTTCTTTTTATCTTATTTTTAAAGATTTTATAGATATTTGTAATTATTCATAATAGTTTTTTTTTATAATCTTTTTAAATTCTTTCAATCAGCTGGTGATGTGGAAGTTTGTAAGGTTAGTTGAGATTTCTTTTTGGGTGGACATATTTTAATGCATGTTTGATTGTATTCATTAATTAAAAGAATATAAAAAACACGTTCATTTTTTATTTTCAATTAATTAATAAATACAATTAAATGTGCATTCTACTGGTTAGATAGACGTTACTTATTTTGAATAGGGAGGCTATGCATATTTTTCATTACAATTCTCCTTTGCTATGCTTTTAGCAGTGACAGTTACATTTGCTTTGTTTTTGACAAGTAATGAGATTTGGATTATGATTGATATAATGCCCATACATTAATTAGTGTATTAATAAAAAAATATTAATATGAATAGCTTAGATTCATGAGTGAAATTAAACTTTGTTCTTGTTCATTCAATCTTTGATTCTTTGTGAAACTACTGCCTTGAATTTTACTTCTACTTGTTCCCTTTAAGTTCCCTTCATTCTTTTTCTAACATACATTTAATTAATCCTTCAATATTAGTTGCCAATCTAAAGTACTTCTCACATACATTCATTTTTATTTATTTTGTTTTAAAACAAGTTATTTTTGTGAAGCACAATTTCATGGATTGCTTTTAAACAAATACCCCCATGTGCAACATTAATTAATTCTTAGTTTGTAAGTGAACAAATGTCCATTCAATTATGCAATTTCTAATTGATGCAACAATCCATATTACTTGCCACGGTTGGAATGATTCATATTGCATATGAAAAATGGTTTAAATGTTGACACTTGTGCAATACCTCCAATAGAAAATATGTGTTTTCACATTAAAGCTGCAACCTAAATCTGTAAATATCATATTGATGGGTTGAAGGGCCAAATTGTGCTTAAGGTCTGAGGGTGGATTGATAGGCGCCAATCAAAAGTACTTCTCACATACATCATTTTTGTCTATTTTGTTTTAAAATAATTTATTTTTGTGAACCACAATTCCATGGACTACTTTTAAACAAAGACCTCCATGTGCAAAATTGATTAATTTTTCAGTTTCTAATTGAAAAAATGTCCTTTGAATTATGCAATTTCTAATTGGTGCAACAATCCATATTACTTGGCAGGGATGAAACAGTTTAAATGTTGAAACCCGTGCAATACCTCCAATAGAAAATATGTGCTTTAACATTACACTTGCAACCTAAATCTATTTTTCATATTGATGGGTTGAAAGGCCAAATCTGTGGTGGAATTTTGTGTTTATCTTCAACCACTTTGTTCTAGATCTATTTGTAAATATTTTAGAACCCAGTGACTCAAAAAAATATACTTTCACTTCGACGTAACTAGGTGATTTGGTGCTGACAATATTTTGGAGACATTATCATTAAATAAATTTCTTTCCAATAATCTGGTTCCATTTTTTATTGAAATTTTTGAATCGGTAAGTTGTCTAACATTTTTGTTTTATATTTTGCATTTTTAGCTTTCTTGACCATTTTGGTAAGCAAGATACAAACCCTGGAAAATACATTCTATTTCCATTTGCAACATTTTATTTTTTTCATTTTTAGATTTCTTAACATGGATTATTATTTAATGTTTTGCACAATGGAAAATACATTTAGTTATATGTTTTAAATTTCTCAAAAATGTCTTTTGACAAAAATCAGTAGGATTTGCTATTTGTCTATAATCATTTAGACTTTTATTGACTGGATTCCAACAACGTTCCTATCTGCTTAATAATCTTATTTGTTTCTCAGATTAATCATAATGCTTTTATTCTTGGGCTTTTCATTCTCAAGCTATGTTGTTGGTTCAGGTTTAGGTTTACGTTTGGCATAGTTTATGGATTTTCTTTTCTCCTGGGTTCCAACTGAAATGTACAAAATTAAATACAGAATTGAGAACACACTTAATAATTCATAATTCAGTGTCAATTGTCAATTCACAAATGTTGAAGATAAATCAAAATGGTTACTTTATATTATAAGTCTCTCCCTCTCACCCTACCTAGCTAAGTCCCCCTCACTCTAACCCCTTTTCTCCCACTCCCTCTCTTTTAAACTCACTTCCACCCCCTTTCCCCATCCCACCCTACCTAGACAACTCTCTCTCTCTCTCTCTCTTAAAATTCTCCCTCCCTCTAAAGACATACATAAATACATACAAGCATAATACATATGTACATAAAATCCTACATCCATACAATATACATGCACTAATACATATAGGAATACATACATACAAGGATATATACATACATTAACATTAACGAAGACATAACATTAATGAAGACATAACGCGAGCATGTTATGTCTTGCTTGGCATGTATCCCAGATAAGCAAAATGTCAAAACTAGGAAATAATGCGCTCGCGTTATAACGCAGCGCATTATATTTTACTTTGGGAATCCTTTGAGCCTTAGCATTGATATTTGCCTTGGAATACTAACCCAAAGGCTTGGAGGGCATTCCCAATGACTAGAGACATGTTTTTGCAAATTCTACAATTTTTACATAATCGAAGTTCATGCTCACCATCAAGATTGCATTTGGTCTAATATCAACAAAAGAAAACAAATGGGCAATGTTAGGTTCTCTTAGCTATCCAATGATGTAATTTTTTCACTTTTTAACAATGTTAAGCCTTTCATCCATAATTTCTTTTGTTTGTATGTCTCTCTATTTCACCAAAAAAGTGTTGTTTGGTTTTTTTCGCTATAAATTAACCGCTCATCAAAATTTAAAATAAATTACAATTAAAAACTAGACTCTAGTCTACAATTTAAAAAAAAAATTAAAAAAAAATCAATTACCTTCAAAAAATTTTAGGGGGAGCATAAAAATTCTGCTGTGAAGTGCCCACTTAGAAAATCAAGAAAAACCAAATATTCATTAAAAAATTATTAGAAAAATCATGCATCAACTAGATACTATTAGCTAACTTTTGACCATAGCGATTTTAAAAATACTACAAAAAAGTTCACCATACTCAGGTCGTACAAGAGTTGCTATGTTATGTTTTTCTGAAAAAAATTGCACCAATTTGTGTACGTCCCCTCTTTTGAACCCCTTAATCTCAACCATTTTCAAAATAAATTAGTAGTTTAGAAAGTAGACTGAGCACTTCGATCCTTGTTTTTGTTCCATCTGAAAATTTTGAGTGTAACTATCCTAATTTCATGTCCAAGGTTAGTATTTCCTCGATTTTAGAAAAAAAAAGTGGCCACTTAAGCCCCCTTTTTGGGAACCATCTTGGTGCACTTACCCCCCTAATGGGTTTGGTCAAACCAATAGGTTCATACGAACCCCTAAAATTAAGTTTTTTGCGATGCATTCATTTTTTGTGAGTTTTCCTTCCTCACTTCAATTGTAAACCACTATTGTGGCTTCACCCATGTACATACAAAAACACATAAAAACATACATAACAACATACATAACAACATACATAAAAACATACATAACATGATGAGACAACATAGTGTGGGGCCCGCCAAGACAAATAATAAAAGTGATGAAACTAGGAATATGAGAGGAAACGTCATGACGAGGGAAGCGATGAGATAATGGTAGTGTCAGATCAGTTTTCCTAACTTACCAATTGGGTTGTTACGTCTAGATGGTTTTACAACACTGTGTGGGTTGCAGATTCCTTAACACCTAGTGTTTTCCAATTTCATTACATTCTTACTATCTAATTCACAAAAGGTTCTTAAGGAAATCATAAAACATACCAAATTAAGGTGAGGGGTGAGTAACCAATTGGGTTGTTACTTGTAAAGGGTTTAAAAATATTATGTGGGTTGCAGATTTCATAAAACTAGTGCTTTGCAATCTGGAATTTTACAAAATAGTATGAATGTCTTGAAAAGCTTTTGTTAATTAGACAGTAGGAATGTAATGAAAGGCACCATTTTATAAAAACCCAATATTTTCCAACAAAAATTAATAGTCTTTATGATTGCAGGTTGGAAAACATAGTGGGAGATGAGTGCATGATTTATGAAACCTCCAACCCACACAATGTTGTAAAACCCTCTACACATTGAAGCCAAATGAAATCCCTTATTTTTCCTGTCGCTTTGAATTATGCCAATTTTTTCTCCTTATGTGAGAAGCTATTTGTGCATCGCAGGCATGATGGCCGACGTGACTAAAACATGTATTTTCATTTGTAACAAGTATTGTTATTGTTCGTCAGCTCGGTCCATCAAGTCTTTCCATCAGTGTGTTTTGTCAGGAGAGTGGGATGGGGGATGGGGTGTTATGTTATACTGTCTATACACAGGTGTGTTTTGTCGGAAGATTAGCTTCTCCCTACTAATTTCTTAAAGTACTGTTATTGGAAAATACTTTGTGTTGTGGGTTTTTTCATTCTATAGGTTGAAAGTGAAAAGTTGGAGAGCAGGGGACAGAGTTGTAGGTGGGCGAGATGAAAAATCAATGAAATTGAGGTGAGGGGTTTGTAACAGATTGAGTTGTTACTGCTAAAGGGTTTTAAAACATTATGTGGGTTGTAGATTTAAAAAAACCAGTGTTTTGCAGTTCCTGAAATTTTACAAAACAACATGAATGTAATTTAGATAGTACAAACAATGTGAGTATGAGTTGTCATTTTTAGAGCTTTTTTTTAGTGCAAGAATTGGAGGCGGACTGACGTGTGCGTTTTCTGTTTAGAGAAAGAAGGGGGAAAATACTTTGTGTTTCATGTCTACACATTGAAAGTTGAAGGTTGGAGTGCACGTGGAGGAGTTGGAGGAGAAAACTGACCAAATCAAGGTGCGTTTTTAGTCTGCATGTTGAAAGCTGAAGTTTGGTGTGCACGTGGAGGAGTTGGAGGAGAAAAACAACCAAATCGAGGTGAGGGGTGCTAACCAATTGGGTTGCAGAGGGTTTTACAACACTACATGGGTTGCTTGTTTCTTAACACCCAGGGTTTTCCAACATGAATTTTTACAAAATAGAATGAATGTCTTGAAAATCACACCTTCCATTGTTGTGTTTATTTTTTCAACTTTGTGTCTTTTAGATTGTGGATGTTTGTCAACAACATTAATTAAACTTGTGTTTCAATTTCTTAATATGATCCAAATATACATGCACAGTATGATTGTAGGTTGGAAAACACAATGGGAGGTGAGGTGACAACATGATTTATGAAACCTCCAATCCACACAATGTTATAAAATCCTCTAGACATTGAAGCCAAATACCTTATTGAGTGTTTACAAAATGGTGCCTATCATTACATTCCTATGGTCTAAATAACAAAAGCTTTTGAAGACATACATATTGTTTTGTAAAATTGTAGGATGCAAAACACTATGTTTTACGAAACTTGCAACCCACTTAATGTTTCAAAACCATTTAGAAACAACAACCTTCAAAATTAGAATGTCAAAAATGACAACATTTTGGGCTTTTTGTCCATTCCAAATTATGATTTTGAAAACCTATCGGCATAGAACCCACATTGCATTTCAAATGAAAACCCCTTTTCACAAGGAAAACCCTTTACTTTCCCATTAATGAAAACCCATCTTCTCAACGAACAACCGTTCAAATCTTCACAGTCAGAATATTAAAAAGGAAAAATTTAAAAATCATCAACACAAAAACACACAAAACAACTCTACATTGCAAATGAAAACCCCTTTTTGCAAGGAAACCCCTTTATTTTCCCATCAAAGAAAACCCATCTTCGTAAATAATAGTCGTTCAAATCTTCATAATGAGAACATTAAAATGGCAAAATCTTAATACCCTCAACACAAAAAGACATAAATAGCTCTACCTTTCAAATGAAAACCCCTTTTCACAAATAAAACCCTTTATTTTCCTGTAAATGAAAACCCATCTTTGCAACAAATTTTTGTTCAATTCTTCACAATTCCTATGCAGAATGACAAAATGGCATATATTTCTGGCAGATATACATACCTGCTAGCTAGTCACCCGTGCTTGTCGAATGCATTTTCATAGGGAGAGTCTTCGCTCTGGTTTAGCCTGCAACTCCGTTCTGCGCTCCCCAACAACCTCCAAAATGCAAATGTAAAAAATGGCAACGTTTTGGGCTTTTTGTCCATTGATTTTTTGATTTTGAAATTGCTATTGACCTTGTGGACCTTTCTCGATGACGGAACATGTGATGACACACGTCTAACCGTCCATTAGCACACCCCGATCTAGGGCGCTGGCTATCCAACCCCAGGAATGCACCCAACATGGGTGCATGGCATGGATGCTTGGATGCCTCTACCTTCATCAATTTTCTCACCCCGTATAGACTTTGTCCAAACTCCCATGTGAGCACTGCCAACTCTTCTGTGTGAGAGTAGAGTATAAATTTAACATTTATTTAAAAAAGATTAGATTATATTTTTATCTTTATTTGTTTATTAAATATATATTATATTTATTTTATTTCTTCATTTAGAACTTTCAATATTTAGCTATAATTTTAAAATTATAAAAAATATTTAAAATATTATTAAAATTTACAATTTTATTTTAATGTAAAATATATATAAATATTTCGTATAAAAAATATTTAAATTTTCAAAAACAATGTTTTTATTAAATTAATTTAAATATTAGAATTTTGATATTTTGAATATAAATTGATACTATAAATTTTGATAAAAATAAGTTTTTATTTTTAATTTTTAAATTTGATTATGAAATAATTAAGATAAAATAAGATAGAAAGTAAAAATAATTAAATTTAATATAAAATATTAAAATCTTGTATAAACTATTTTTATTACATTTTATTAATATTTTAATTTTTTTTATAATTTTAAAATTATAATTATATATAAAAAAATTTACATGAAAAATAAAACAAATATAATTTTAATAATTAAAAAATTAAAATATATTCTTATTTTTTAAAATAAATGTTAAACTTTTATATTTAATTTTTTTTTTTTTTTTTAATTAAACATGGTGGGGATTTTCTTTATACTCTTCCACAAGTGAGGATATTTAATTTGAAAGATAATAAATCAAGAAAGAATGTATTTAAGAATGTCATAACTAATTAACTCATTGCAATAGTACTAATAATGTAAACAATTAAATAAATATAATAGTTTAATATTGATAGCCATGCCATGCACCCATGATGAGTGCATCCCTGGGGCTGGATAGCCAGCTTCCCCATCCAGCACGTGGGATGAGAGATGGGGTTATGTTATAATGTTCCATACATAGGTACTTTTTGTCCAGAGTTTAGCTTCTCCCTTGAAAATGATATCTAAACTAATTTTAATGTGGTCACAATGACAAATGAATTAGCCGGTTATTTACAGGTAATTGCCGGTAGAGCTATGGTCCGTGTGAAGTGGGGCCGACCCGTACATGTTGAAACGTGGATCACACTAAAAACAATTCATTGAATCTCCTCGACAACATTGGCCCACGATTAAAAGATCACATCAAAAACAATTCATTGAATGTATGTCAGGAAGGACGTACCAGCACGGAAAACTTTACACCTCTATGCCGCACTATCTTCCAAAGATTTTCTATGTTACCCTGTCCCATGCGCGGAGCAGCACAATATGAGCAGAGGAAATTTAAATTTAAATAGGAAAAAATAATGAAGGCAAGCGAGTTGATAAATATTGAGTGCCAGTTAAAAGTTTTGACTAAATTTCTAACAGTTGCCGTAAACTGCTTTTTCCAACATCAGACATTTTTCGGACAAACTGGTGGCTCTGTGTACTGGTCATCCATGGGGTGCATATGGTGCAGAAAGAAGAAATGCACTGTTTCAACAGTTTCTGGCATATGTAGGGAAAAAAACATGACAGGAAGTGGATCAAACCGGACAAGAGAAGTGGCCTCAAAGGATGAGCCTACAACCTTATTCCCATTAAGACCCACAATTTTAAATGGGCTCTTTTAAATAAAAAAAGGTTTTGCGGAGCTTCCTCCGCAAATGTCAATGGAACAATCAATTCATGTCTTGGAGAAATTCGGTATTTATAATTTGTAGAATCATCACGATAATGAAGTCAATATTGAGGTGTTCTTTTGTTTGTACTACTTTGCATCAAATATCATTGATGTCTTCCACATTATGAATCGATAAAAACATTGTTGTGTTACTTGCCCTTATTTATATATTTCATTTAAAAATTCATTTTTCTTTTCTTTTATTTTTTAAGAATTTATAGACATTTGTAATTATTAGTTCTGTCTATGGCAGAATACTAATGCATTTATTACATTCAATTTTTTTGAGTGATAGTGACAATCCAACTAATAAGCATCTAGAATTAAAACTTTACCAACAATTTTATATAGTCTATTTTTAAAATTGTTAAAATATTTTTTATCTTTCTTTTTATTTGTTCAAACAGTCATTGCAAAAATTAGGATTTTTTTTTTACATACATCATCATATAGCTTACAAGTATTATTTTACATATTTTATTTAATAATTGGTAAGATTTTCAAAGCTTATTAAATAAATGTGAGTACACTCAATGCATATTTTATATTTGTTTATCAAGTGTGTATTAAATATCACAATAAAATTTATCTATCTATCATAAATATAAAAAAAAATTATGTATCTACAATTAATATTTCAATAAAATCTTTTATAAATATACATGTAATAATATAATTTACCAAGGCAAAAATTACATAAATATCACATTATCAAAAGGATAAGAATAAATATATATATGGAATTATTATAATTTAATATATTTGTATAATTGCATATTTTTTTATTTTTGGAATATTAATTAACTATAATAATAACATTATACAACAACAAACAATTATATTACACCCCTACTTACTTCTATTAACTAAATTTTTAAAACAACAAAACACACCCATATGAATTTTATTTTTTATTTATGCAACATTAATCAACTATAATAATAACATTATACAACAACAAACAATCACATTACACCCTAGCTTCTTCTATTAACTAAATGTTTAAAACAATAAGTACACCCCACATGATTTTTTATTTTTATTTTTCAATATTAATCAACTATAATAATGACATTATAAAACAACAAACAATCGCATTAAACCCCTAGCTATTTCTATTATCTAAATGTTTAAAACAACCAAGCACACCCCACAATGGGTAGAACTGACGCAAATGCGTCTCTTGTTCATAATATTTATATTTATTTTTTATCTTTTTAAGTTTTTTCAATCAACTCATGATGTGGAAGTTTGTAAGGTTAGTTGAGATTTTTTTTGGGTGGGCATATTTTAAGCGTAGTGTCTATGTAGTTAGTAGAATGTACGTTTGACTGTATTTATTATTAAAAGAATATAAAAAACACGTTCATTTTTTATTTTCAATTAAATGTGCATTCTGTTGGCTATTGCTTATTTTGAATAGGGAGGCTATGCATATTTTTCATTACAATTCTCCTTTGCTATGCTTTTAGCAGTGACAGTTAGCATTTGCTTTGTTTTTGACAAGTAATGAGATTTGGATTATGATTGATATAATACCCATACATTAATTAGTGTATTAATCAAAAAATATTAATATGAATAGCTTAGATTCATGAGTGAAATTAAACTTTGTTCTTGTTCATTCAATCTTTGATTCTTTGTGAAATTATTCTTTGTTCTTGTTCATTTCTAATTGATGCAACAATCCATATTACTTGCCACGGTTGGAATGATTCATATTGCATATGAAAAATGGTTTAAATGTTGACACCTGTGCAATACCTCCAATAGAAAATATGTGTTTTCACATTAAAGCTGCAACCTAAATCTGTAAATATCATATTGATGGGTTGAAGGGCCAAATTGTGCTTAAGGTCTGAGGGTGGATTGATAGGCGCCAATCAAAAGTACTTCTCACATACAATCATTTTTGTCTATTTTGTTTTAAAATAAGTTATTTTTGTGAACCACAATTCCATGGACTACTTTTAAACAAAGACCTCCATGTGCAAAATTGATTAATTTTTCAGTTTCTAATTGAACAAATGTCCTTTGAATTATGCAATTTCTAATTGGTGCAACAATCCATATTACTTGGCAGGGATGAAACAGTTTAAATGTTAAAACCTGTGCAATACCTCCAATAGAAAATATGTGCTTTAACATTACACCTGCAACCTAAATCTGTTTTTCATATTGATGGGTTGAAAGGCCAAATCTGTGGTGGAATTTTGTGTTTATCTTCAACCACTTTGTTCTAGATCTATTTGGAGATATTATCGTTAAATAAATTTCTTTCCAATAATCTGGTTCCATTTTTTATTGAAATTTTTGAATCGGTAAGTTGTCTAACATTTTTGTTTTATATTTTTCATTTTTAGCTTTCTTGACCATTTTGGTAAGCAAGATACAAACCCTAGAAAATACATTCTATTTCCATTTGTAACATTTTTTTTTTCATTTTTAGATTTCTTAACCATTATTATTTAATGTTTTGCACAATGGAAAATACATTTAGTTATATGCTTTAAATTTCTCAAAAATGTCTTTTGACAAAAATCAGTAGGATTTGCTATTTGTCTGTTTCTCAGATTAATCATAATTAATCATAATGCTTTTATTCTTGGGATTTTCATTCTCAAGCTATGTTGTTGGTTCAGGTTTAGGTTTACGTTTGGCACAGTTTATGGATTTTCTTTTCTCCTGGGTTCCAAATGAAATGTACAAAATTAAATACAGAATTGAGAACACACTTAATAATTCATAATTCAGTGTCAATTGTCAATTCACAAATGTTGAAGATAAATCAAAATGGTTACTTTATATTATTGTATCTACAATGAAATCAACGAATTAAAACTATATATAACAATGAATGATGTCTTCTAGTTTATTCTAGAGTTACTAGAAGATAAATGTGTAGCACGACACAATTTGTGGAGAATCTTAAGGTAACTCGTCATTATTTTAGTTAAATTTTTTATGGGAATCTGTACACGGCCAGATCACTTAAATTGTTGTGTTTTATTTCATTGTAATACAGTTCTGTTGTCATTTGGTAAATGAAGGCATTGGTTCTATGGTAATACCTAGTGTTTTCTTCACATGGAAAATTTTGAAGTGTGAAATGATTTTTATGTTCATTTGATAGTTTAAATTTTTTGTTTATTTTGTTTTCCTTGTTCTTGAGGCTATTTTCCTTGATAGTTCTTGAATGTATAACAGCTATTGCTGAAGCTATAAATGCAATGGTTGTCAAGTTATTTTCACAAGTCAACAACAGAGATCAAATCATATTTATATGTTAAACTTAATACATTCTTCTTTACATGTCAAAAGGCAAGGGATTGGGGTGAAACAAATGACTAAAATTTTAAAAGATTGTGTTGAATAAGTGACAAATAGCTTGGTTTGCTTTATGTTTTTAATACTCATATAGGAATTACTTTGCGATTACTTTGCAAAATATACTACAATAATTCTATTATAATTTTAATACCCTATACTAATTTGAATTTATAACTTGAATTAAATTAAATTGACTTGTAATTCCAAATATTATTGTGTTAATTATAATTTCAATTATTTAAATAATCTAACACTTCACATTTTACAATTTCTATCTTTCAAATAAAATACCACACATTAAAATATTGAGGTGTTCTTTTGTTTGTACTACCTTGCATCAAATATCATTGATGTCTTTCACATTATGAATCAATAAAAATATTGTTGTGTTACTTGTACTTATGTATATATTTCATTTAAAAATTCATTTTTCTTTTATTTATTTATTTAAGATTTTATAGATATTTGTAATTATTCATAATAGTCAAGATGTTTTATTTATCTTTTTAAATTATTTCAATAAAAAATTATATTGTTTTCAAGATTACACAAATATTTATAAATATTCATAATAATAGAAGTGCTTCAAATTTTATATATTTATGTATTCTTTAAATAAAAACACATAATATATGTTTTTCTTGACATTAAAAAATTATTAAACCATTCAGAATTAAAACAATTTCTATACCCTTCATTAGATGGATAGTTTATCATATAAGAAATCTTCTTAATTTATAGAATTTATCACCAATTCAACAACTTTCAATGATTTTTCCATTTTAAAAATAACATTTTGAACCTTGAATCTTCCTTTATAATTTGTAGAATAATTACAAAATGAAACCAAACCAACTTTGACTAATTTTTAAAAATAACAAACTAAATATTTTTAACTTAAATTAATAGAACTATAAAAATTATTTTGAAACTTTGAAAACTATAAATAATAAAAATAATAAAAAATCAACGATCTTTTGATATTGTTTCTCCATAAAACTAAAGCTAATTCTAAACATTGAAGTAATTGCAACTTCTCCTAATAATTAAAATGTTAGAATGTTAAATGTATGCATAGTTTTAAATCATTTATCTGAGGTATTATATGGATCTAAATATTATAAAATAAAAAAGAAAAGCAATTTGTTTTCAAGGCTTTATTGCCATTGTGCATTTTCTCATTTATGTATCCTCCTCTCTAATCTATAATATAATTTTCTAATGATAGACGATGGGTACTTTCACTAATAATAACTTAGCTAAGCCAAATATTATCAAGCTTTGAGGGCAAGTTGGAAGACTTTCCCTAAGTAAGACTTGGGGAACTGCTAATTACATAAAAAAGGAAATCTTACGTTTTCTTTGTAATCTGTTTTTACAATTTTCCATATATATTTCTTTATAATTTTTTATTTTGATATATCAATAATCATAATCACTTTCATTAAATTTTAAAATAAACAGAAAGTTAAAAAGTTAAAATTTGATTCTATACATTCCCAACCAACTGATAACAAAAAAAATAACAGCAGGCAGAAACAGCAATAATAAATAAAATCACTTACAGCTCTGACCAATATAACTTAAACAGTCATGAAAAATAAAATTATTCATTGACCTTGGGGAGAAAATTCTGTATCAATTCTAAAAATATATCTGTTACACAACAGTTTATGAGGCTTACACAAAATAATTATTAATAAAGTCCACAGCCTCTAAAAAGGAACAGATGGTAGCATCTTAAAAAACTAAACATGCATCTATCATACATTATTCACACAGCTTTTAAACTGGCAGATAAATATTGAAATCACAGTCTATTAATAGTTATCTAAAACTATATGTCATACTAGTTGTTTAAGACTAAAACTGCGTAAGTCAACATGCATAAGGGACCTGCTTGGCAGTGCGACTATCAGTCTTCAAAGCTTTAGTGTTGATTGTATTCGTATTCTTAGTTATTTACAAAACATGTAGGAAACACAATATTTACGCTGGTGACTATCTAGGTGATGGATATCATAGACCGCTAACGTAAAGCCGTCCGGAACAACCTCTTTCGTGATCAGTCCTCAGTCACAATATGGGTCCTGTTGCTAGCCATTTGGATGTTATTTGATCTTCCTGGCGACCAACCAATTTGGAGAGTTAATGAAAACCTGATGGTCTAGAATCAAATTACTTATTCATATAATGTTTAGACTCACTCACTTTATAAGTTCCCAAATGCGGGATATATATTAGCGGAAATCACTTGAACTCTGCATAGTGGCCAATTTTTCAATCAAAAGGAAGAGCTTGAGAACGCATCATCAATTTCACATATAAAAATCTAAGATGGCCATAAAAATGTAGCAAAGTTCTGTGACTATACCCCTGGGTAAGCATTTAAACTTGGAGGTACAGCTTGCGGATTTTGCTTGTATGAGTTGTTATGCTTTCGATTGAATGGATTTAAGCACAGAAACCTCTCAAAAATGAAGTGCAAATTTCTCCATCCCTCAGAACAATAAAAAAAGAGCTATCAATTAGTCTAGAGAACACCAGCAAGTACAGAGTCAAATAGTTATATTGCTACTTCACAAATATTCATTTTATGCTAAACATACGTTCACACTATCCTGTTCTGCAAAGTTAGGCAAAAGCTTTAGTTTGTGGACCCAGATGTTAGAGTTGCCACCTAGCTGTGCACCCATTTTGATCAAAGAAAGAGGATGATAATGGTACTTCACTATTTGGCCTTCATTAAGACCTGAGTTGTTTTGTATGGCACACTCTACTTTGCAAAGTGAAGAACAGTATCTGATAATATGTTGCTCAAGATCTGATAAAGACATAAAGCTGCAATTGGGAATGGCTCTATTAAGTAAGATGCTGGTGGCCTCCTCTTCCGTGAGATTTGGAAGATGAAAACACTGCCCAAAAATGTCGTAGCCAATCATTTCTAGGAGGTCTTGGTGACTGCAAGCCGTAACCAGAACTAAGCTCTCTTTGCCCAGTCCAAGACTAAGGAACATACGCGTAGCCTGAATGGATGATTCAGTGGCCGAGACATTATCAATTGCAAGAAAAACCCGTTTCCCCTTAATTCCCTTCTTCAAGAGGTCCTTTCCCTGCATCAATATATCATTCTAGATTAAGGACCAACGAGTTCCGTGAAAACAATAAACGTTCACCACAACTTACATATTTTTTAAGAAATGAAAACAAGATGATATAATAGCTCTTAAGAAAATATTGAGAGAGAATACGTAGAAAATTGTTTTTTTGATAGTAATTTCTAGTCGAGACATTATTCTAAAATGATTATTTTTATTTAATATATAATATTGTTATAAAATTAGAGAAATCTTTGAAGTAATTCTTCCACTTTTTTTAACCATATCACTGACACGCTTAAGCATTCACAGACTTAAATTCTATCTAATAAATAGTTTCTATGTACGGCAAAAAAATAATGAATGTAAAAAGTAATGACTTAAATTGATGAATGCAAAGTGTGAATGATTCTATTCAAGGAATGTTTGTACAAGTTAGGATGCACAAGTTCAAGAGGAAATTTTTCCTTCGGAAAAACTATCTTAGTATTGATTGTTGTGCACACTTTAAATAAAATTTCCTATTTTATAAATTATTGAAGTCTTCTACTATATTTATTTTAAACAAACTTTCATTTTTATAAATTATTGGAAGTCCCTCTCATCATATATTTATTTTGAAGCAACTCAACTTTGAAAACTTAAATGTCTATAATACACAATCATAAATCATCTATGGTTGCTTGAGGGCTTGTACTTCAAGGGAAGTAATATGAGGAAATAACTTATTCTCTAACATTGAATCATTTATTATAAGATGAAAATTAGCTTTTTTATAATTATTTTGTAGCAATTGTCTTCAAACACTACTTTATAATTTTTTCCTACAAGCTGCCCAATACTCAGAAGATTATGTTGTAACTGTGGCACAAACAAAGTATCATGAATATGAGTAGTTTCTCCTTGCTTAGTCTTGATTGCAAGGGTACCTTTTCCCATTACATCAACCTCCTTATCATCTCCAAATTTAACTTGACTTCATACTGAATCATCTAACTTGACAAAGAGATCAAAATTACCTATATCATATGGTTTGAACAGTACTATCCAAAAACCACACATCTTTATGATGTTATTTTACCAAATTGTATATCAATAATATGGAGTGTTCTCTATCTTCAAAATACTCTTCAATATAATTAGATTTTGATCTATTCAACTCAAATTCTCTTCTACAATAATAATAAATTCATAGTGTCCATACATTTATAAGACCGTATTGATACTCTCTATGTTCCATATTATTTCATTCACCTATCACATCGTCTACTAATAGAAGGCTCCTCTTGATATTTATTTGATTGAAAATAGAAGTAGTAGATTTTTCCAATTCGTATAATAAAATAAAACTGTATGGGGTTCTCCATAGAATATTACATATGTTCCTCATGAGAATGCAAAGAACCTATAAGCTTCCCATTTTGAATGTAGTTAGAATTTTCTTCTTGAATGGTTATCACTACTAGATCAAATTTTAGAATAAGAGATCGTAGAATCTTCTCTACAATATTGTAATATCCTATATAGCTTCCACTAATGGTATAAGCTAGTTCCACTCAAGGTCTAAGCTAGTTCACAATACTTTAAGCACTAGTGATAAAATATTAAAATGGACTCAACTTCTTTCATCAAAATTTTAAATTATCATTTAAAAATATTTGTCTTATTAATATGACTTTATCAAATCCATCTATATAATTTGTAAAGCCTCACATGAATCTTTTAATTTTTTGTGTGAATAATACTCAAAAATTTAAAAATATCCAATGCAAATTAAATAGTGAATGAGCTTGATTGTCCTTCCTTCTATCATCTTTCAATTGATTTTATTGATTTATTATCAAAGCATTGAAATTATTTAAACTATAGGTTTTTTCATCCTACTTATACTAATTTTAAATATCATCTACACAATAAAATTTCTATAATGTTCTTTGATACCAATTGAAAGAAATGAAAAAAAGATGATAATAGTTCTTGCACTTTAATGAATAAAATAATATTCAAAGAAAGATACACAAAAAAATATTTTATTAATAGTAATTTTTAGTTCTACAAGAGGATTGGACAATAATAGGAACAAGATTACATACTTATTACATGCATAAAACATGAAGAAAATAAAAGAAAAAATAAAGAATAACTATTACATTTTGTAAATTAATAATAAAAAATAAAAATAAAAATAAATAATGTAAATTTAAGTATGAAATTGATCATGCATGTCCAACAAAGTATAGAGCCATTGAACATGAAGTGTACACACTCATATCTAAAAATTTGAAAGCAAGGAGAGTTATTTAGGAGTTTGTTGAATAGTTTTATTTTTATATTTTAATGATGGAAAACACATATTATATATTTTTACTATTATTTTGATACTATTTTGTGTGGGTATTCTAGGTATTTGGTAGTAATGTTTGATATTTATCGATTTGGTGCCTTTCTTAATCTAAAATTTATACTTCACCATCAAAAATTAGATTAAATCTATCTTCGAACATTTAAGATCTCTTGGATTACCTTCTTTTGGAAAGTTCCATTTTATGTTTATAGTTTTGGCTAGGTTCAATTTGGTGGCCACAAATTTAATTCTAGAAGTTCCAAATTAAAATTTAATTATTTGTCCAAATTGACCCCCTTTTAAATAGTTCTTATTGTTGACCCCCTATTTAATTTTTAATGAGTCTCATTAAAAAGACCAAGCTCAATATGTATTTGTGTACTATATACATGCATCTAGTTTACCTTTTCATAATAGTTGGTGTCTAAATTTCATATTTGTTGAGTTAAGTTGAGTGTTATGTTATCTCATGTTAAATTTTCTTGAACTTAAATCAAGCTTTGTACTATTTAATATCAAATTTCTTATTATTCTCTTTATTGAATATTACCATTTTTTAATTTTTACTTTCTCTTTATCCAAACCTTCCTATTAATTCTAAATAAGCATAATATTTAAATTTACATATTTTTAGTACCGTAAATTTGTTATGATGAATATCTTAAATCTAGACCCAAACTAACTATATGCCAAGTCTTCTTTATTTCCCAAATTTGAATTTTCTAAGTTTTGCCTCTATATTCCTCATAGACCTCAAAAGCCCAATAAGCCATTGTTGAGTGGGGCCATGAGTTTACAAGTTATTTTTCACATAAGCATGACATATATTTTATTTTATGCCATGGTTGAGTGGGGCATGAGTTTACAAGTTATTTTCATATAAACATGAGATATATTTTATTTTAAACTTGGAATATGTAGTCGATCAAATTTTAGGGAATGTATAACATCCATCAAATTGTGCTCTTTTCGTTTGTGGGTCCCAAAGACATCCTTAAAACCAACTAAACAATTGTTTAAAATTCAAACTAAATTTTTTGTCGTGCTCATGAACTTATTAATAATATTTGTGGACCTTAAATATTTAGAAATAAAACATTTTAAGAATAACTCACATCCATTTTACATTACCTTCAAAATGTGCCATTGTCCTTGAGGGTCCCAAAGACATCCTTAAAACAGGCTAAGCAGTTGTTTGAAGTCCAAAATAAAGACTTTGTCGTGAGCTTATTAATTATATTTATGGACCCCTAAATATTTAGGAATAACTCACATCCATTTTACGTTACCTTTCTTTCACATCTAAATGTCTTCCGGACCCAGCGCAATATAATGTCTTCATGTGGAAATCATATCCCAATGTGAGGTGGCGCCAAAACAATACTATGCCGTAGCCATGGCGACTGACGAGTGTTTCAAAGATACAAATGATAAACAGCCCTAAGAGAGTTGGTCGGCTAGATAATAGGACGCGCTCAGTCCCATCGATGAATTGGACAGATATGCTTTAGTCGGTTTAGTGGGGTCGGAAGACCGTTCCAGTAAACAAAACTTCCGAACCAAGTAAAATCTTCATTCAATAATATGTAAATGACTATTTACATCATATATTATTCAATACAACAAATAACTTATAACGCATATAACAGAACAGTGATCATGATTGCATCATCAGACTGACATTTTTATCAAATATTTTGTATTTTGTCTTCTCATTCACCACAGACTTATGAATTCTGTATTATGTTTTTCTTTTCACTAATTAAAATTTACAAAAGACAAAAGGGCAATTCTTTTCCTTATAGAGATCGCAGCCCCAAGAAAAATACACTTATGCTAGATTAGCAGAAATCATCATTTAAAATAGAGTTTTACATATAAAACTCTAAAATAACTGCTAAAACCATTGACTAACTTATAAAAATTGATTGAAGACTCCTAAATTAAGATTGTAGTTGCATTTAAATTCGTTTGCTCAAATTCCGGTGAACTGTAAGTTGCATGGCACTGTATGAAAGAATCACTTATCAACAGTTGTAGCTCTATAAACACATAATAGAGAGGAGCATAAAAAAACATAACAACTTATAATATTAAACCAAATTGCTGCTGCAAAATCATTTATTAGTTTACATGCATATACAGATCTGTAAATGATTTAAAATAGAAAATAATAATTCCAAAAGATATTTTAAAAATAAAATAATATTAAACTATTCAAAATAAAATAAAATAAAGTAATTGCACAATGTTAAGCAGAGAGTAGTTTTACCCAATCCAAGTCCTCCATAAGCTGCCAGGATTCGTGTATCTAAAGCTAGTCTAGTTTCCTTGGAAGGCAACTGATCGATTATGTTTATCATCTCCTGCAAATCAACCATGCAATTCTATTGGCAACAACTTTCACATTGAATACTACTATTAAAGCCAGGGGTAAAATGGTACCTGACAAATTCTTTCCGCACCCTGCACATGTGTGAGATCTGCAGTGACACTGGGTGGAACGATTTTACAGATTGCTTCAACAACCATCCTCCTGTACTCTACCTCTCGCATTCCCGGCCGAAAACTCAGACCACAATAAGCTCTCAAACTCTGGAGAGCTTTTCTGCATTCTTTGATGTTCACCCGGTCATCGGTTGCAGCCCACTTTTGCCATGTTGTCAGCCAACGCCGTCCATTCTCTGCGTCTTTTACATCTTCAGTCGATATCTGAAAAAATAAAGGAAGAAGTTTGAGACGAGGATTCTTTCCCGAGGTTTTAGCGTGCAGAGCAGCTTGGAGCTCAAGCATGGGCCAGATTGACCTGGTGAAGAATTCCTCCGACAAAACCAAAATTATTACATGGCAGTCTGCGACTGCATTGAAAATAACATGGGGGGAATTTCCGGCCCGGGGAATGCTTTCAATGTCAATAAAAGCGTGTCGGTGTTGCGCAGTGATGTCTACCCAGAGCTGGTGGCTGAAATCCTTTTGGGCTCCCGAGTGGCACACGAATATGTCTGATCGTTCCAACCTGAAATGGATACATAAAACTATTAAACTTCGTATACTGTGAAATGTATCATAAGTTGAATCAAATAGAAAATAAACTTAACAAGCTAAAATGACCAATTACTATTGTTTACCAGTGATTACTCTCTGGGTGATTATTGGTTCGCTTGAGTGATTGCCCTGATATTCAAGACGTCATCTATTCGGCTACGCAGGATAAATTTGATGCAATAGCTGATTCAATTTTTATTTCTTTCCAACTTCTGTCCTCCTGTGTTATCATACACTTAAAAAATCCTGGGGTTTGCCTAAAGTCAACTGTTCAAATCCCGTCTCTGCAAATGTCTTTCGGAATCAATAAAGTGAAGAGGACTCCCATGGTGAGTGAAGAATTGTAAGACATAAGTCAGCCACCTGACGTATGGCCACCTTTCCCCAGATTTTATCATTCAATTTGTTGTAGTGGCACTGTAACAGTTTATTATGGCATCTACTATAAAAAGATAATTATTGTTTGCATTTTGAATTTCTTTAGATAATTATTGTTGGCATTTTTAATTTCTCCAGATAATTATTGTTGTTTTTTTGAATTTCTTTAGATATTCAAATTCCATCGTTCTAACCCGCGCAATCTCATCACGGATGATCTTCATGCTTACGTCGGCGAGTCCACCCCAAGAATGGAAGAAATAAAGTAACATAAATATAATAGAAAAACATGTTAAAATATTTAAATACAAAAGACTTTTTAAAATTTATATGAGAACAAACAGAATCCTAATTGTTTTTTTGAATTTCTTTAGATATTCAAATTCCACCGTTCTAACCCGCGCAATCTCATCACGGATGATCTTCATGCTTACGTGGGCGAGTCCACTTGAAGAATGGAAGAAATAAAGTAACATAAATATAATAGAAAAACATGTTAAAATATTTAAATACAAAAGACTTTTTAAAATTTATATGAGAACAAACAGAATAAAGTGCATGAGCATTCTCTAATGATAACATAATTCCACTAATTATAATATAATTGTCACTAGAGAATCCAACTAGAGATTGTCCAACCATGTGGTTAATACAAATCTCTTTCAATTATGTATAATGAATTTCAAATACCCAAACTATTGGAACGGCGTGTCCTTAATTTATAGGGGTCGAATTGCTTTAGGTAATAATATTAATGGTTTAAGTTTCAATGAATGCTTTGTCCGTAAATCAATGATCGTGATCTACGTTTCTCGCTTCTTCCTTCCGTCGCTAGGGTTACTCGCTTCTTCCTTCCGCCGCTAGGGTTGCTTCCAATTGTCATGATGTATTACATTTTCATTTGACTAGAAAAGAACTTTTTCGACTTTTATAAAAACATGGAATTACATTAGGCCTCTATTTCAGGGCATGGAATATCCACAAAATGCCAAAAAGCAAACTATGAACGACAAATGGGTCACTTGCTAAGTCGTTCGAAATACGTGTCACTTGCTAAGTGTTAGGTTTTCTCACAAGTCAAGGCACTTTCTTTTGCATTTTAGTGGCATTTCCTTACATGCAATTATTATATATATCATTTTATTTTTGTTTAACTAAGATGCAAGTCTTAGAGATAGTTAATGATTTCCTCTTATATTCTCCACATAAGTTTGAGCATTCATACTCAACAATAGGTAATTAATGCCATCAAATTATGTGCTTTCTTTTTATTGTGTTCTATAAAAATTGTTAGTATATTCTGATCTATTTTTATATCATGATGGGGTCGAAAATCTCTAGACATCATTTATTTAAGATTCTATCTCTTCTTGTTGCTTGGGCTATTTGGTTGGCTAGAAATGTTGCTATTTTTCAAAATAAGTTGATTCATGCCTTCCAATATACATCTTAGATTCATTCTTGTTTTGTACACTTTCAAAATAGCCCCAAGGTGAATATTCCAAGATCCTTAACTCCTCCATTGATTGATAAATCTTGTCCTTGGGGATTCTTTGATGGGGCTAGTCAAGGTGATTATGCACTCTGTGTGGGGTGGGTGGCCTAATATATTACAATTTGAACCATTATATCTCTTTTAGTGTTGGTTTGGGTAATGATTATGGCTTTGAAGCTTTTGTTGACTTTGGCCAAGGACAAAAAGTTGGATCATATACAAGTCTTCGGTGATTTTGAGGTCATCATCAAATGGATAAATGGCATCTATAGTGTTCAAAATTTCATTTTCATGCCTATTAAAGATTTGATTGATAGGTTGAGACTCATCTTTTCCCATATATCCTTCACACATGTTTACAAAGAAATGGAGGCAGATACTCTTTCAAAGGCAAGTTTACATTTGGTTGCTGATAGATGGGAAATTATTGAAGACTTGGGGGTTCTAACTTGTTGCCTTATAACCTTTTTGTTATCAATCATTCGTGATGCTCTCATCCACTCATATTATGTGGATTTTTTTCCTGTCCATTGTATTCTTCCCGCTTCCTTCTTTCTTACATCATTTTTTGGTGTATTATCTTTGTTATTCTAGTGATTGTCCCTTTGGTTCTTTGGTTTTTTCTAGGTTGTTTCAGTTTGTTGGTACCTTTTCCTAACAACACTTCTCTTTGTCTACTTATCTTGCTTTTCTTTCTATTTTTTCTCCCTATTAAAACTTTTTTAGCTTCTACAAAATGTAATATCTTTAATTCATTAATGATATTATGAATTATTTTTCAGGGAAAAAAGATAGAAAGTTAGATCTTATGATACTAATTTTAATATAAATAAAATAAATGAATAAATGAAATCATAATTATAAAAGTAGAGATTTAATACATAACACAACATATACATGGGAAAAAAGTCTTTTAGATTAAAAAAAATCATAAAGCATCATCTCATTACAAAACACTTAAAAAATGGTCTATTATAACATAGACCAAACCTAAGGATCACTTTTCCATACTCATAGATGACCAAGAAGGCCTTATGTGAATAGTGATAACACTGATTATAAATATTCAAACTCTCTCCACTCTCAAATGAGAGAGAGCCTCCTTTTACAGAAGATGAGGTGGAAAAATATTTGAAGATATATAAGTCACAGTTATTCAAAAAAATCATTTGTAAATAAGTAATAATCTAATAGTTATTAGATTATTAATTATTAAATGACGTGTGATGAGCCATAAAATTGATTAGTTTTCTATTGCAATTTCATGTTTTCTATCTTACTTTTGTTAATATTTTAAAGACAAATACTAAGACCTTTTATATACTTCCAAGTATTTGAAGCATTTAAAGACTATGTATGTGGTATTAATGAATGTATGCATAGATGAGGATTTCTATAAGTTTAGTATAATTTCTTGATTAATTATGGTGATTAACTATGAATATTCTTTTAGAAATAAAACTAACTCTTGTAGCTTAAAGACTTGTCAACCCGCAACATAAGGATTTCTAACCCATGGAAAAGGGGTGATGGTTCAATACAACAAAGGAATCAATCAAGCAAGACATCATCATGTTTTTCAAAACAAGATGAAGACAATGGTTGGGGGTCATGGACATAGTTATCCAAAACAAACTTGGAAGAAAAAGAAATATGTTTTGAATAGGAATGATAGTTATGATAAGGATTCTCTATCTAGCACATTCCTATGTTATAGCAGTGTTTTCATGAAGGATTGCACCCAAATGCTAAGCTTGGAGGCTCAACAATCCCGTGAAACATGGAAACATTTTCAAGCCTGCGAGTTGCTCATGATGAAGATGAATCTCCAGATTATGGGTTGGTTCCCCTTTATATCTCCTAGAAACTAATGAATTTTGTGGGAAAAAAGAAGAAGGTAGATGATAAAAGGGAAAAGCTAATTCTAGGAGGTGATGTACCAAAATGTAACTAGCATGCAAATTGATTCACAACTACTTCACAAAAGATATGTTTACACAAGTCAATTTGGGAAATCTAATCACATAAATACTTCATAAAAAGGATTGAGAAATCTATCTTATTTGAAGGAAAACAACGTTTTCACAACTTGGAAGATAAGGCAAATCAATGCACAACCTATGAACTATAATGATAAACTAGTTTTGTATACATGCAACCATGAATGAGATAGAAATTTAAAGGCTTTGATAATAAAACACATCAAGCAGTTTTCTTAAAAGATGTAGAATCCTTTTTTTATTTATGCACTCTTACTTCTAGATGAAGCCACAATAGTGGTTTACAATTTGATGGAGGAAGGAAAACTCACAAAAAATGAGCCCATGGCAAAAAAATTGGTTTTAGGGGTTCTAACGAACCTATAGGTTTGAGTGAACCTATAAGGGGTTCGCTCAAACCAGGGTTCAAGCAAAACCACTTAAATGCTTGCCCCCCATTTCCCACCCAAAAAACCAAAGGAAATGAAAATTAGAAAGGTAGTTCGCTCGAACCCCTAGGGATTTGTTTGAACCCCCCTTATACCTTATTCTCCCCCTCAGACACAAAAAAAATCTAAATTTTTGCACTTCGAAGCTTGGGTTGAAGATGAAAATGGTGGAGACTTCACAAACCCAACTAGAATCAGGTAGTCCTTGGAACAAGTTATCCAATTAATATAATTTTAATATGTTTTGATTTTATTATGTATAATTTGTTTTTTTAGTTTTATTAAACATAGGATTTTCACCGAAAATCAAGCTCTTTGTTTTGCACATGTGGAAAAATAGCAGATTATTAATTTTTTTTTGAAAAGTATGAGTGCACCAAATATTGAAGTCCTTGATCTAACAATTTTTTTTAAAAAAAATTTGATACATACAAAAAAAGTTACATGTTATACGGTCACGCTATGTTTGAATTGTAATTCGTTTGACTTTGAAATTTGATTAAAGAAAAATATTTAATAAAAAACTATCTAACCAAGTGGAAGCACTAGATATTAGAGTTGAAAATCTAAATTTGAAAGAATTAGAATTTTATCCTTCATGGAAAAAAATTCATGCATTATATGGTGAGCGTCACTTTTAAAAAATGTTGTTTTCTAAAAAAAACTAGTTTTTGAGGGAGATGGAAAAAGAAGTGAAAACTGATTCTAAAAATTTTGAAAAAAATATATTTAGAATCTACAAACAAAATGTTATGAAACTCTAGTTTGCATCATCTTCAAATTCCTCATGGTTTAGCCGCTATAGGTGCCCGAAAGTGAAGATTTAGTTAAAAAAATATTTCAATGTCCAGTTTGGCCAAAAATTGTAAACCACTATTGTGGGATGACCCTTCTAGTAGTTAATTAGTTTTACAACTTTAATGAACTCATGTCCCCCTCTTATCTCCTAGGAAGAGTTGATGTTTATGGATAAGTTTGTTTATAGTTTGTTAATGATCGAACTCCAACATACCCTATTTAGGAAGGTTTCCTATTGAGAGGCTAAAGTAGTTAATGAATATGTGCTAGATCTTTACAAAAAATGGATTGAGTAATCGTTATTACATTATGTTTTGATGTCTAATATATTACAATAAAGGAAATTTCTTTGGAAATATGATTTGTTGAGTTAATTGAAGATACTGTTGAACACAATACTCAAGAAAGGACCACTTGAGGTACTGCCAACTCCACATAATAATAGTTAGATTATGCATTGAAGTTCTTAATTTTTATTCTTAGTTTGCAGTGCAATTCGTTGTTATTTCAAGATTTCCAATTTAATTCTTTATTTTGTATTGAGTTCAATGATTAAGTTATAAGAGATGCATGCTACAACATATGATTAATCAATTACACTTCATGGAAGTAATAGGTACCCATAGCAACTAGTACTTAATTAGATTACTTACTCTGTTTTCTTTAAGTAGAATTTATTTTTAATTATTCTTTCAGTACATGTACTCAATTTATTAAGATAGGATTCCTAAATGCATATACACTACCAACATAATCTTAGTTCTATGATTCCCTGGTTGACAATTAAATGAAGCCCCCTTTCTAATGATGAACTAGTTAGATATGAAGGATATTCGGGTCCACTAAGGTGTGTGTAGTATTAGCTACACCAGCTAATTAGTTATTAGGGGAGAGCTCTACAATATCAATATTGTTGTTGAGGATGGTGCTAGTTCAGAATTTTCCTAGTTGTGTTTAGGATTGATTTTTATTTCCCTTTTGAAGCATTGATAAGTTTTCCATTTATAAGTGGTAGAAAGTGTAGACACTTACAATTGATAAGAAAAATGATTTACTAATAGTGTGCAAGAACTGTTGATTAAAGAGCAAGAAATATTGTATGTGGAGGTAGAAAGACACTTTGGGTAGATTTCTCCCCTCACGACACACAAAGAATTCAAAGATATTGGTGCAAACATAGAAGATATTGAGGGAATTAATGAAGAAGAACTATCCCTCACACTAGTAGCTACCCCAAAAAATAGAGGAGACTTCTAGAAGAAATTTTGACAACATGGTTGAGGAAGTAGTGGATAATCTAGAAAAGCATGTGACATTTGAGTTTCCTATAAAAAACCAAGAAAGGTAACTTGTTGCTCTTAAGAACATACCTCCAACATTACCCATTTTCTATGGACTCATTACTGAAGGCCCAAACACATTCTTTTTTGAATTTGATGTGATGTGTCAGAGTTATGACTATACTACAAATGTTCACTAGCTCAAATTTTTTCTATCCATATTAAGGATGCTACTCTACACTTGTTTATGGGGTTAGGGAGAAATATCATCCCCAACTGGGAGAAAATGAAATCTTTAGGATGTCACAAAGAGAAGATGAGCCACTTAAGGATTATGTCTAGAGAGATTTCAATTTTTTCTTAAGAAATCACCTCAAAACAAACTCTCTCCTAAATCCTTAAAATTAGTATTTTTGTGGGGATTCCATGAAGATTGTATGGATGCCCTAAATCTCATAGGAGCAAGAGATTTTTTAACACACTTGGAGACTAAGAGGGAGGTAAATTAGTCTACACAAAAAAAATTAATCCTTTTCAAAACTTGAATTCTTTAGCATAATACAACCTTCAAAACCATAATTAGATTAGCAACAAAGAATGGTATAACAGTTTAAAAATTTAGAAAATTCAACAACCTTCAATGATGAATGATACAACAATCCTAACCTTAATCAAATCAACAACAATGAAAAAAAACAAGAAACACACATCGAAAAGATGACACTAGATTACGTGGAAAACCTAATGAGGTAAAAACTACGGTGAGAGTTAACTCACAATATAAAGGCTCACTACCAAAAAAAGACTTGTAAACTAAGGCACACAACCTTAGATAAACATACAAAGGACTTGTAGAACTAAAGATAACAAAACTTCAAGGGAAAGATACAAGGACCTGATGAGATTCACTATCTCAAAGCAAGATACAAAATAATTTAGAGAAAATTACTATATTTTTCAATAATTCACTTTGTCGACTGAGGCATTAAGGAAAATTTGATCTTTTCTCTTCACACTATAGCACTAACTCTATTGGATATTCAATACATTCCATATTCACACTTTTTCACCTTCTCTTCATCTTGCATTTGAAATGTTCTTGCATTTATATCCACCGCAACACTTTAAGACTTCAATTAGGTCATCCAGGAAAAAAATACAATCAATAATTTCAACATGTTGACCACAAAGACAATATGGTCCTATCTAAAAGATAGATAGGATCAAAAAATTATTAACTCTTCTTCCAATATGATCCAAAAAAATTCACGTGTTGGCACACATCAACTAAGTTTGCAATGCGGAAACATGTAGATGAAATGTGTAGCACCTAGTCAGCCCAAAAATACTTTCAATTGAATTTACTTGATACGATCCCAAATAGGATATGTTAGGACCCAAGTCAATAATAACACAACTTCAATTGTTGGTGCAAACCCAAAGCACATGGCACAAGAAAAGGAACATGTCCTATTGCCTAGATATCCATAAATAACCTATAAATCCAACTCAAGACACAATGCAACACTAGAGAGACCAATCATCAATATTTTGATCACATGGAGATGCTTCTTGAACATCCAAAAACACTTTCAAAACTTCTTTCGTACTGTCATGCTACAAACAACCATACAAACTAAATAGAAGCAAAATACTTCATTCAAGAAGCACAAAACACACAACCAAAAGGAATAACATTAATAGACCAACTTGTGGATCACTTCAACACATAAAACTAGAATTGAGACACTGCCTAAATATTGAGAGCACATTCACCAAGCCATAGGAGCAAAGACATGAATGCAGAGTATTTTTCAAACTAGCCTAGACAATCAACTACATTGGTCCAAACTTCTTTAATTCATAGAAACCTCCTCAACAACATGGGTGAGCTGAAAATATAGGAATGCAACATCCGTAGAACATAAACATTGAATACAAAATCGCAAGATCATATCTTGAATAGTGGAGGAATGTGGAGCATTCTCCCAAGTAATCTTCAAAACAACATCCTGAACTAGAAACACTCAATCAACATGAGAAGGTTAGAACTTCCTTTCAACAACATATGCTTCAACAAAAATAACAAGAGAGAGCATAAGACATATTATAGACCTTCAACAACATCTCTCCATTGTCAATAGTGCTTCTAATCCTCATCTAAATATATCATTATGAACTCAACTGTACAACAACTACACTTCAAACTACTTCAATTGCCATTAGATAAGGCATGACATCCTGTTGAACATCTGGAATACTAAGATGGCGGGGTGAATCAATATTCCATAAAACCATGTAATAAAATCCATTTAAACATTATCACAATTTTGACTGAATCAATAAGAGAGAACATAGAAACAAGTCAATGCAACCATACACAAGAACACTAGGATTTTTATGTGGAAAACCAAAAAGGGAAAAACCACGGTGAGGGTTAACTCACAATGTATTATATCTGGATACAAAATATTACAAGGCTCACTACCAAGACTCACTATCCTTAAAAAGGCTCACATCCTGAGTATAAAAGATGGCTCACTACCAAGATATAATTATAGTGGCTCACTGCCAAAAGATTGAACTAGTAGAATACACCTCCAATGTGCAGGGTTCAATTCCACTGAAGCTCAGAATATGAAGTACTGCCTCACATAGTAGTCACTCAACAAAACTGCACTGGTCACAAAATTGATAAAGCATTTAGGCTCTCACACTTTTCTTCTTCACACTTTCTTCTCCTTCGCACACACACACACACACCTCACTTCTCCTTATGCTTATTCATTCCTCAAAACATCTTTTATATATATACAAGTATATCTTGATCATCAATTAGGTTGGCACCATATATGATTCAAACATTTCATCCACATAGTGCATTATACCAAGTCAATTAACATCCATAAAGCATAATTAGTCTTCATGATATATTGCATACGATGAGTCAGTCAAGACTAAAAAATAATTCTCCAAAACAACAAATAATTATCAAAGAAAACACCTTCTAGATCTAAGAGCACATTAATTTCCCATCATACCACCAACATAGAGACTATCAACAAAACCACAACTTAATAATATTCACCTTAATAGAATGTGAAGTCTCCCACATAATATGTCACACACAGAACAACAGTAAAATACAGAGTTAAACTCTATTAGGGATAACTTTTTTCTCACAACAAAAGATGTCTCAAGATCCAAGATATAGCTATCTGAATGAGCCAAGAAAAAATGGTTAAGAGATTAGAGTCATATTAGATTGTGTGATTAATTCTATACTCAAATACCAATACACCAATTAATCACAAAAGGGTATTACCAACAGAGAACAACTTCCAGTAAACCAAGAAGTCTTATCACCATGTTGACATTAATGACAACATAGGAACAACCGACACAAACCATCCATACTTCATGCTTATGTTGCAAGGCTTCCAAAAATCTCCCCCTTTGGCATTGATGGCAACATACATGACGAAAACATTTTCTAGCAACTAAAACTTAATATTCTGAATACTCCCCCTATCAAAATTGTTCTTCACAAAAAAAAATTCCTCTAACTCTCTATTTTTCATCTTTCCATCTCTCCATCTTTTCATCTCTCCCTCTTTAACATCAATGAAAAAGGAAGGGGCATCGATATATATGTATATCAAAATGTAGCCAAAAAATATATGAACACATAATTGAATTAACCTGAAGAAGAACCTCCGAGACTCTCTAAGATAGCCTTCCATGATGCTTTACCTTCTTCCCATGAACCTTTTGCACTTACAAGAGTCTTATAAAATAGCTCAAGATTAGTTAAGGACTCTACACCATCTTCTATATTGGGACTAAGATTGATCTTTGATAACTCACCAATATAGCCAAGAGCACTAGAAACAAAAGTATGTCTTAGTTTAATCATGTCTCTAAGTGCCACAAACTTCTTGATAACATATGTCCTTTGATCCTACAGAGAAAATAATTTATCCTGAAGTTGAACAATGTAGGACCACCTCTGATTATCTTTATCTTCTGCCAACTTGTATGTATCTGCTTGAGTGCTCAATCGGGGCTCACTCATCCTTATCTCATTTCTTATATCCAATGTACATCTAGACAAATCTAGTAAAAAAGAAAGTAGTTTATATGCCTCTTCTTCACAACCTTGTACACTCTCCAATTCCTTCATCACTCAACTATGCGCACTCGCACATTTCTCTTTGATATCTTCCAAATTTACTTTAAAGGCTTGATTCCATTATTAGACTTGATTCCAATAGACACTTCAAGTATGAAAATGTAAACCTTTAAAGAATCAATCATGCCACAAAGATTCACCACAACAGAAATAGATGAATCAAAATTAGCACAAGGAATAACCTTCTGTAATTTTTCCAAAGCTCTTTGAATATTTAATATTTCATGCACATGTTCAAGCTCACTTCCTTCTACAACTTATTACTTATTGAAACTATTCCTTTTCTTCCCTGTTCCGGTCATGCTACCAGAGGTACCTTCTACTCAAGATTCTTAGGGATTTCCAAAAGAATTTTAGCATAATTATCAACTTCAACCTCTAACACTTCATATTTCAATTCAAATATCCAAACTAACCTTGATTCAACTACTTTTATGCGACAAAAACCTGTAGACACAAGAAAATTTATGCTTTCGAAGTACCTTTCAACAACACTTACTGGAATCCTAAACCTTTTGTTCATCCTCATCTAAAATGTTCCAAAGAATGCAACAAGGGCAGACTCTTGTGCATCCAAACTACCAAGATTTATCATGAAGTTCCTGATTTGATAGGGAATAGGCTTTGAATTTGACCATTCTATCATTCCTATTATCGGCAACTCTTTCAAAAAGTAAAAGTGTAAACAGATAACCAAATTTCCATACTGAAATGTATTCTTGTTATTCTTCTTGATTTCCTTTAAATTCTTTAAAATATGTATACAAATTAATTCACACAAGTCATATTCCATACCTCTTTTAACTATATCCACAACAATATGCACAACAATAGTAAAAACTATAAGGTCATTGTTAGGGATAAAAATTTTGTGACCGGTAACCATAGTAGCATACCGTATTACCGGATCAAAAATTGATCTTAAATCAATCTCTTTCCCTTCAAGATTCACACTAGTAACCTCAAATATCTCTTTTTCATCCATAGCTTTATGTTTGGGAACTAGTCCAAAGGAACACAAACCAATTACATCTCTAATAGCTTCTCTGGAAATCAAATATGCCTCATCAATCCATAAGAATTCATCATGAATTTTTCTCAACACTATTTGAATGCACTTCTTCTCAAATCCAAACAAGGGAACTTTCCTCCAAACATCCAACTTTTTCTCAACTAACACTTTGCAGGCATCATGACTCTCTTTCAATTCACTTTCCCAAAGCATGCTTAACTAAACTAATGACATTTCTTATATCTTACTAAAAACAAATGCATAGATATCTTCTGTAGGAAAAAATCTCAGAGGGATGCAAGAGAATGCACCAATAGACTCTCTCGACAGATCCTTCAAATATCTTCTCAAATTGACTTGCACTTTATCCACACTATTCACAACCTTTGAATTATCCATAATAGTAAAATGAAAGATTGTGCAAACAGGAATACCTCTGAAAATTCCAACAAGAAATGTGTAGATATCCTGCTTCCAGAGCCCACTTCAAATCCGCTTGACTTCTTCTTCAAACCCTAAAACTCTGAATTTCCTTCTAAACTTCCTTTGCACACTTCTCCAAAGATACATAAGCCTTTAAAAATATTTGAATTTATTCCTTCCATTTTGAATGATTTTGCAATAAATGCTTCAACTTGTAGGTAGATTGTCTCGAAGTTTGTGTACACCTTCATTCTTTCAAATTCTACATATTTTATCCTTCACACATGCGACTGAAAACTTTCTTAATCTTGTTACCACATTAAATATATACTTCTGTTATGATATGACACAAGTACCAATGAGGGGTCCCATTATATTTTATGATAAATGCTCCCCCTTAGCCACTGCTTTTTCTTAAAAATTGACGGGAGTATCTGTACCAGAGGTTAGCATAGATAAAATTGATGATTTTGATTCCTTTCTCGAAATCCTTTTCATTTCCTTGCTTGCTTCTTCCGGATCAATGATTTGATCATTCTTCTTTACCGAATAGACATTTTTCTTTCTTCTGTTATTACTACCAGGATGTTTTGGATTGTTGCACTTACAGAAAACAATATTCTTCTTTCCATTTTCCTTTTTATTCAATAAACCAACTTTACATCCATTCTTCTTGTTCTTATAACACTTTTCGGAGAATGATAAAGAATCATTTGTTTTACTTTTTCATTCTTTTGCTTTATGACCAAACTTCTTGCAGGAATAACAAACACCATTGAAAGATAAATACCTTTTAGCATCATGATGTTTGATAGGAGTTTTTCTGTAATTGCTTCTTAGATCCTTGATTTTTCTATCTTTGTATTGAGTCTTCTTACTAGTGGATTGCTTTACTTTACAACTCTGTCCTTTCTCAAACCCTAAACCATTCTTAGCCACCACCAATCTCTAAGAAGTAATCAATTCATCAAGCATCGCCAAGCTTATCTTAAATTTTTCTTCAAAACTTCTTGCCTTTTCCAGATCAGATCTCAAGATTTTTGCTTCTTCTTCTAGCTTTAAGCATTCATCCATCATCATTTGAATTCCAATTTCCTGACATTCTTCAATTCTTTTCTTCTCATCTAATTGTTGTAGCAGGCTAGATATAATTTCTCCTCCTTCAACCAATAGATCACATGCTTCAATACTTTTACTTTGCAACTTTTCAATATACTCATTTGCTTTTATCAACTTGTCTTTTAGATCTTCCATTTCTTATGAATATTCAACAGAGACTACTTTTGAAGGAAAAAAAATCTTATACTCAAATTTCGGGACCTCCCTCAAGCTGTTAGGCTTCTTCCAAGGAACCAAGCTCTGATACCAATTGTTGAACATCAAAATACTGAGAGGGGGGGGTGAATTAGTATTCCATAAAACCATAATAAAATTCATTTAAACATTATCACAATTTTGACTGAATCAATAAGAGAGAACATAGAAACAAGTCAATGCAACCATACACAAGAACACCAATATTTTTACGTGGAAAACCAAAAAATGGAAAAACCACGGTGAGGGTTAACTCAATATATTATATCTATTGGAAATAGGATGCCATTTAATTGAAAATCCTAAACATTAATTATTTCATGTATCTCCTAGATTCTTGGAATGTGTTCAACAACACTAAGATTAGGATGAGATTAATATTTGATGAAATAATCATGATTATTGAAATTTTAATTAATTCTAAATGTAAGAAGCATGTGAGGGCATCCATAGTGAGTTCCTAAATAATAGGGACACATGGGACACTCACATGGTAAGATGAAACTCACCTTGTGTCCAGCTTAACTATAAAGTAACAATTAACATTCTAAATGTGTAAAGATCCTAGGAGTTAGGATTTGATGTTTGCATGCTTGAAGTTTAGTTAAGTTTAGTTCAAATCAGTCAGTTCAGTTCAGAAAGTTTAGTTTAGTTCAGTTTAGTTATCTTCAAGTGCATGCATGTTGGTTATTTTGAGTTGCATGTAGTTAGCTTCAATTAACTTGTAATGCATGGCTAATAACATTGGGTTGTATGATGATAATAGGGACTACCTCCAGTTAACAAGGGATGACCATTCTTTGGGAATGGTGTTGAGTAAATGTTTCAGTTAACTATAAAGCACTTGAAGCCAACTTGGGCACCCAAGATGCTTTATTGGATTTACCTCTCATGCATGATAAGATATTTCTGAAGGCTCAGTTAAGTAGCTTTACTTATGGGCCCCAACTTTGAGGAAGAGCTTTGGAATTATCACCGAAGTGAAGGAGAAGTTGTAGCTTCAGTTTGGGACACCCAAAGGCATGAAGCACATGTTTTAAGCTTTAGTCTTCATTGAATAACTCAACTTGAAGGAATATGGCATACCTTTTCAAGGGCTTGAGCTTGTGCATTGTAATTATCACCATTTGATTATTACAAGGTTGCATATTGTCTCTATATCTCATTCAAGTTGAATAGAGTTTTTATAATTGTTATTGCAGGTGTGAAGAAGATTGGTAAAGACAGAAGAAGCATTCTCAAGCAAGAATTGGAGCTATTATAATTCAGAGATTGAATAATAGAATAATTCTTGGTGGAGTTTTTTCCCGAAAGGGTTTCTCCACGGTACAACTTGTGCAATCTTTCTAATATCCTGTCTAGTTCTTCTATCAACTTCTCTCTACAATCTACAACAGTAAAATGGATTAATCAAGATAATCACCCACAAAGAATATATGTAACAAAGAAAATACTTACTCAGAACAGCAATATTGAAATTTTACAGAGTATTAAGCTAAGAAAACACCTCATTTTTCAACAATATCCATATAGAAAATATTATGAGGATTATTGCTAGGACTCACTATCCTTAGAAAGGATCATAGCCTGAGTAAAAAATATGTTTCATTACCAAAAGATTGAATTGATAGAATACACCTCTAATGTGTGGGGTTTAGTTCCATTAAAGCTTAGAATATGAAGTACTGCCTCACACAATAGTCACTCAACAAAATTGCACTGATCACAACTAATAAATCATTTAGGCTCTCACACTTTTCTTCTCCACACTTTCTTCTCCTTTGCACACACACACACCCCTCACTTCTCCTTATGCTTATCCATTCCTCAAAACATCTTATATATATACAAGTATATCTTGATCATCAATTAGGTTAGCACCATATATGATTCAAACATTTTATCCACATAGTGCATTACACCAAGTCGCCTGACATCCATAAAGCATAGTTAGTCTTCATAATATATTGCATACGCTGAGTCGACCAAGACTAAAACAAAATTCTCCAAACCAAAAAATAATTCTCAAAGAAACACCTTCCAGATCTGAGAGCACATTAATTTCCCATCATACCACCAGCATAGAGACTATCAACAAAATTACAGCATAAGAATATTCACCTTAATAGAATGCGAAGCCTCCCACACAGTATGCTGCACATAGAACAACAGTAAAATATAGAGTTAAAATCTGTCAGAGATAACTTTCTTCTCTCAAAAAAATGCATCTCAAGATCCAAGATATAGTTGTCTAAATGAGCCAAGAAAACATGGTTAAGAGATAAGAGTCATATCATATATTTCGGTGAATTTTGGACCCAAATACCAACACACCGATCCATTAAAAAAGTGTATTACCAGTAGAGAACAACTTTTGGTAAAATAAATAGTCTTCCCATATAGTTATCACCATGTTGAAATCAATGACAACATAGGAACAACCAACACAAACCATCCATACTTCATGCTCATGTTGCAAGGCTTCCAACACATCCAACCATGAATTTTAACAACACCACCATATATCAATGTTGACCCAAAAAGAATGTTGTTAACAATGAAAACCAATGCTAAACAATAGGTACTACAAAAATGACATAACCAAAGCTAACCATCTCCCCTACCTTTTAAATAAATACATTAATGACAACCTCGATAAAAAATTCACCAAATGTTGACACTAATCACTGCCAACAAACTCAGAAACATATGTAACAATCTTACCAAGTGTTGACATCAATGATACCAAACAATCAGTGTTGACATCATTGACAACCACTACCAACAATCTCCCCCTTTGGCATTGATGGAAACACACTTGTTCACTCTCCCCCTTTGACATCAAGGACGAAGGTTCATGCAAACCTACACAAAATAATAGGACATTCTTTACTTTTAGGGACAAAGGGACAAAGATCTTCAATTGAATTAGCAGTACGTACTCCATCTTTGACCAAAAAAACTTCTCAAAAACTACATCAAACCCCCCCTTACTACCAACTCCCCCTCCAGGGTAGCGCATATCAATCCAGGGGAAAAATATATGACTTGAATTTCCCCCCTAGATAGATGCACCATCTATGCATCTAGTTAGAATAAGGAGGGGCAATAACCGCTAACTTCTGTTGAAGATACTCAAAAGTGTCCTTTGAAAGTGTCTTGGTGAAGATATTTTCAATCTAATCTTTGGTAGGAACATACTCTAATCTAACTTCATGTTTTACAACTTTCTCTCTCAGAACATGATACCAAATAGAAATGTGTTTGTCTCTTGAACGCATTACCAAATTCTTGGAAATATTAATAGCACTTGTATTGTCACATAGTATAGGAAAAGGTGCATCATAAACCACCTCTACATATTTCAAATTCTTCTTCATCCAAAGCACATGAGTGCAACAAGATGTTGCAATAATATATTCAGCTTCTGTAATATATAAAGACACCGAGTCTTTCTTTTTACTAAACCATGAGACCAATATGTCTCCCAAAAAGAATGCACTTCCACTTATACTTCTCCAATCATCTACACAACCTTCCCAATCAGCATCAATAAAGGAACTCAAATAAAAATTATTATCCTTTTTATACCACAAGCCATAATCCATAGTTCCCTTTAAGTATTTTTAAAATTCTTTTCACTTCTTTTTCATGAGATTGCTTAGGATTAACTTGAAAAAAATACAACATGCATAATATCAGGTATGTAAATACTCTGATATATGTAGAATTTCATCATACACTCAAATAACTAATCTTGTACATACACTCAAATAACTAATCTTGTACATACACTGATAGGCATAAGTACCCAACCATATGTTTTATAAAATAGATAGGCATCTGCAACCTTTTGTAGCATACTATAATTTGAGAACTATACTTGTGAAACTCTAAGTTATGTTGTATAGAAAATTACCATACACTAAAAATTTCCATAGAACCATATGGACAACACTTCATTTTTGCAAGAATGTAGAGCATTTCAATAGGCCTCTATCATCACTTCAATTTTCATGAATACAGACTAGAACATTGTCATTTATATCTTTTTCTTCAAAAAGTGTAAGTACTTGAAAAATTGAATATAACACCTTCACATATAGACCAACTTAACTTTTGATCCATAAGGAAACATCTTTCTTAGCGGAGGGAAGCAGGCCATGAATCTTCCATAGAGTATGCATTATGAATGCCTTGGAAAACTTCTAAAGCTTTCCATTTTGAACCTTATCTTTATGTGTGGTATACCAGGCTAGAATGATATCAATTAGAAAAAATGTACCAACCTCCACACACCTCATTCTTTCACTAGAACCTTCATCAAAAGGTTCATGCCTAGACAACAACTTTGTACTCCAATCTAGGTTTGATCCTTCATGCTAACATTTTCAGCACCTTGTCCTTTTTAGGGGGCTAAAAGCTCTACAAATGAAATCTCCCCCTGAGATAATGCTCTATCTTAGTTTGTCTTAGGATCTTGCATAGAATGCACATGTGTAGAACCATCTTTCTAATCATTCTCTTGAACTTTTTCTTCCTTTTCATTTCCCTTCCTTTGCTAATTAGGAGTTATATTCTTTTTCCAATCCTGAACTAGTGGCTTAACAAAACCACCTTTGCAACAATTTTCTTTATGTCCCACCTTATTTCATTTGTAGAATACAATGTTGTGCTCCAAAAAATAGTTGTTCCTTTTCACCTTAGATCTACATGAAATAGCCTTATGACTAAAATTGTTGCAAGCATAGCAATATCCATGAAATGAAATCTTGTTATTTCTTTGAGGCACGAAAGATCTTTTACCCACATTATCATCCCTTCTTTTTCTATATCTACAATCAAGCGCCTTATGTCCAAATCCAATAGAAGAAAAATAAATTCCTCGAAAAGATTGATTGAACCCGGTAGGAGCATGTTGTCTTACCAGTGGAGGACTTATTTTTTTCCAAATAGGGTTGAATCCACCTTTTTTCTTGCCATCTTGAATGGTCTTTGAATTTTTGCAAACATCCATCTTAGAATCTTCAATACAAGCTTTCTCCTCCTTGGTTTTAGGTACTTCATCTTTATTGGATGAGCTATCAGGACCAAAATTTTCTCCTTTATCAATTTGTTCTTTTTCTTTATCCAATTCATTTATTTGGAATGACAATCTCCTAAAGTTTTAAGCACTCAACAGGTTTACTATTGAACTTACCTTTCAAATTAGAGATTACACCGTCTACTCCTTTTAGTTTGATTTCACATTCTCTTCCTCCTTCTATCTGAGTTTTTAGTTTATCAACTTCTTCCTTTAATATTTTAAGCAATCTCTCATATTTCTGATTTAGTCCCCTTAATTCATTTAGGTCTTACAAAGAAAACCAGAGTTTTCCTTAAAAATCTATTTCCCAAACATTTGAATTGAAGTCCCAACCTTTAGGTTCCAATGATTCTAGATTTGGATTAGAAGAAAACATATCTTCATCACTTAAGGAGCCAGGCTTCTTACATTTTTCAACATTACACTTTCTTTCAACAATCTTAAAGGTCATCAAGATGGTTTCATCATTTGAATAATTCTCCTCATATTTTGAGGAACCTTCATTCTCTTTGGAGTAAAGATTCCTTTTAACCTTATCTCTTTTGTTACTATCATATGATTCTTTATAGGCAAGTTTAGATGCAAAATGACCAATCCTTCCACAATTGAAACATTTGAAGGGTAGGTTACCTTTGTATTTTCCATTGCCTTCCTTTAACCTTCATACAAAGCTTGCTCCAACTTCATCAAAGTCGTCATTTTAATCCACAACTTCATCTTTAATTTTTTTGTTAGTTTTAAATACAAATTCCCTTTTTGGAACATCCTTATCAAATTCTCTCCTTGAAAGGCAGTAAGAGAAACAAACATTTCATCAACTGAGTATTGATCCAAGTCCTTACATTCTTCAATAGCAGACACTTTGTGACTAGGATTTAGGAAAAGATCTCATAACCTTCTTCACAATCTCACTTTATTTTACTTCTCCACCAAGACTAGTGATTCCAAAGACAACTTCATGCACTCGAAGCATATAACTTGCAATATCTTCATCCTCAATCATCCTTAGAGTCTCAAATCTACTTTTAAAGATCTGCATCTTAGATTGATTCACTTTGATATCTCCTTCATAGATGTTGCTAAGCTTTCCCCAAACATCCTTAGTGGAACTATAATTCATTACCTTCAAAATTTATGAATCAACCAACCCACACAAGAGACCATTCTTAGCCTTGGCATTGCATTCATATAGCTTGAGTTTAGTTGGATTTGTTGGAGGAGTGGCAAGAGAAAAATAACCATCCTTGACTAATTTCCAAACACCAAACCCTAGAGAGTTTAGGTGTCCTATTCTTAATTTCTAGAAAGCATAATTAGTCCCATCAAAACTAGGACCCTTGCATGAACCATCATGTGTCATCCCAGATATTTTCCTCAAGATATTAAGCTTTTTCAGAGGAACTTGGATTAGATACCAATTTTTGAACACACCCAAAGACTAAGAGGGAGGTTGAATCACTCTACACAAAAAAAATATAACCCTTTCAAAAAATTGAATTCTTGAGCACAATACAACCTTCAAACCCTTTATCAGATTAGCAAAAAAGAAAGATATCACAGTTTAAACCTTAAACTAATTCAACAACCTTCAGTAATGAATGATACAACAATCCTAACCTTAATTAGATCAGCAACAATGAAAAAGAAACAAGAAAAACACATCCATAAGATGACACCAGATTTATGTGGAAAACCTAATGAGGGAAAATCCATGGTGAGAGTTTACTCACAGTATAAAGGCTCACTACCAAAAGGAGACTTGCAAAATAAGGCACACTAGCTTAGAGAAACATACAAAGGACTTGCAAAACTGAAGCTAACACAACTTCAGGGGAGAGATACAAGGACTTGATGAGATTCACTATCTTAGAGCAGGATATAAAATAATTTAGAGAAAATTATAATATTTGTCAATAATTCATATACTAATTGAGGCATTAAGGTGCATTTGATCTTTCCTCTTCACACTATAGCACTAACTGTACTAGATATTTAATGCATTCCACATTCTCATTGCTTCACACTTTTTCACCTCCTCTTCATCTTGCATCTAAAATTTTCTTGCATTTATATCCATCACGACACTTCAAAACTTTAATTATTAGGTTGGACAGGAAAGAATACAATCAATAATTTCAACATGTGATCCACAAAAACATAATTCATTCCTATCGAAAAGATATAGAGGCTCAACAAAAATCTTAACACTTCTTCCAATATATACCAAAACAATTCACACACTTGCACACATCATCTAAATTTGATGGTAAGGAAAAGTGTAGATGAAACATGTAGCACATAACTAGTCGACCCAAAAACATACTTTCAAGAATTTACTTGATGTGGTCTCAAACAAGCAAGGTCAATACCCAAATCCATCATAACACAACTTCAAGTACTGGTACAAACCCCCAAGAACATGGCACAAGAAAAGGAACAAGCCATGTTGGCTAGATATCCATAAACCAAAAATCCAACTCAAGACACAATGCATCACCAAAGAGAACAATTAGCAACATGTAGATCACATGGGGATGTTCCATGAACATCCAAAAATACTTTCAAAAAATTCTTTCATAGAGTCATGCCACAAGCAATCATCACAAACCAAACATAAGTAAAATACTTCATTCAGGAAGCACATAACACATAACAAGAAGATATGACATTAACAAACCAAGTTGTGGGCCACTTAAACACAAGAAACTAGAATTAAGATATTGCACAAACATTGAGAGAACACTCACCAAGACACAGGAGTAGAGACATCGATGTGAAGAAATCCAAAGCATTCTCCGGACTAGTTCAGTTAATGAAATACACTACCAAACTTATGTAATTCACATAAACCTCCTTGGAAACACAAGTGAGCTGAAAATATAGGAATGCAACATCCACAAAATAAAAACATTGAATACCAAACTGCAAGATCATATCTTCAACAATGGAGGAAAGCAAAGCATTCTCCCAAGAAGTCTTCAAAATAACTTCTTGAACTAGAAACATTCAATCAACTTGCAAAGGCTAGAAATTCCTTTCAACAACACATGCTTCAACAAGAATAATAAGAGAGAGAATAAGACATACTGTAAACCTTCAGAAACATCTCTTCACTATCAATAAAGCTTCTAATCCTCATCTGAATATATCATTATGAAATCAACTCTACTAATAGCAATTGCACTTCATACTACTTCAATTGCCATCATACAAGGCATGACATCCAACCATGAACTTTAGCAACACCACCATACATCAATGTTGGTCCAAACAGAATGTTATGAACAATGACAATCAATTCCAAATAATAGGTACTACAACAATGACATAACCAAAGCAAACCATCTCCCCTACTTCTCATATTGTGAAATTAATGACAACAACAACAAATAATTCACCAAGTGTTGACACCAACCACTACCAACAAACTCATAGACATATGCAACAATATTACCAAGTGTTGACATCAATGACAACCATTTCCAACAGATATATCTCTCAGTTTCCTTTTGATGATATTTTCAAGGCATGAAAAAACTACTCCATATCATTCATATAGAAGACAAGGGGTGATATAACATCTTCTCTCAATAAGACATCCATTGGAGTCTCGAGAGTGGAACTCACTAATCTCCTATCTAATATGAAGGAGGACATAATTAGCCACTTGTCTACCAAATTCAACACCTTGAATATCAAAAAGAAGTAGGAAGAAGCTGAGGAAACCCTAACAAAATTTGTTCACATTACCGCTAGAAGAGGATCAACTACAAATACAAGAAGTTGGCTAGCATCTCTGAAGAAAAGTAGGGGAATCTTGAATTTCATACCTTATAGGATGAAGAATGACAAAAAATTTACATCACTCAATTCAAACCATGGAAACTAAGACAAGGTATGCCTCAAGACACCTTGTCTTATAATATGGCATTTCTAGGTGGTAATACAAACTTCTCAAATTGGAAATATCAACCTTGGATAATGAATAAAATCCATTGTGGCTAATGACCCAAGAATCCAATTGGAATCAACAAAAATAGGGGATATAGCCACCACAACATTACTAGGCCCCAAATTACAATTCTTGATGGTCACCCTAGCAAAACCAATGCCCATCACAGTGGCACAAAGGTCAACAATGGAAAAACCAAAACACAAACTACCCGCAACCACAACAACCTTCTATAATTCCAAATCCAGCCATGGCTACACCACCACAACCAAGAATAACTCAACTGCTAACCCAACCTACACCTAACCCTAACAACAAGCCTATTTAGTAGGTTTATATTAATGACACCATCCAATACCCAATCTATGGGGTTGAGGCCAGTGATGTCCATCTCCATTTAGGGAAAATGCTAGCTAGGCCTTCATGTCCTCATATCACATAGCTTATTGATGGGAAACCCCCAATAGAAATCATGGACAAAAAACCAAGGGAACTTGAACAAATTTAGGCTCACCCAAATATCATAAGTTTGGAACCACCATTCATTGAAAGACTAAATATACAAAAGAATCATTCTAAAACTGAATTTGTCCTATTAGGCCAACTTATTTTTTTTTAATAAAAATACCCTTGATTCAAGCAATTAAGTACCAATATACACAAAAACTATGAGAGAGTTATGCCTTAAGAAGCTAGGCAGAAAACAAAAGGATCCCTCGATTGTACATGTCTTAAAACAACTTGTTGACATCATGTTAGGAAATATAGTTGGAACGAATATATGTTAGCTTTTGGTCGCTCAATCGCACTCAACCAAGAAATAGTGAAGGAAAAATGACTTTCAACCTTTTTTTTATAATAGAGGAAATAAATAGTTGTTACAAATGGATATATGTTCATAATGCATATTTGTTAGAAATAGATATCCATTTCCTTTTATAAGATTTTTTTAAATGTGTCAGGTTTATCCCTTAGTTTATAACTAAGGAATGACACAAGTATCATTTATAATATATAAACTATAATTTATAATATAATATATATTATATTATAACATATATATTCAATTATATTCAATTATATAATATAATATATTTATATATCATATAATATAATATATATAAATCATATATTATATATAATATAATATTAATATTATAATATATATTATATATTATTATAATATTATATATATATATAAATAATTTTTTTTTATAAAACTTGAAAATGACTTTCAAGGCCTTTTTAATAACAAAGAAACAAATATCCATTTCTCTTTATAGGATTTTTTTTAAATGCATCAGGTATGTTAGGTATCATAGTTTATAAAATATAATATATGAACTATAATATATAAACTATAATTTATAATATATATTATATTATAATATTAAATATCTAATATATTATAAAACTCTATATTATATATTATATATAATATTAGAATATCATATTATATTATAATATAATGTCTATAATATATTATAATATTATTATATATTCTATTATTATATATTATGAAGACCAATTATATGAAACTACTCTTAAATAGAGATCACCAACTCCAGCTTGGTGAGATCTACTATGATGCACTTAAGGGGAAAGAAAGCTAAGTGGATAAGCTTATTGAAGAGCTTATTATTATTGAGATTCCTTGAAGAGCACTCAGAAAGCCCTTTAGGTATCAAAGGTTCAAATTGATGAGCTCTGAGAGGAGCTAAGTTTGGTTCAATCTTCTTCATCTACAGTAGATATATAGTCTTCTATGATTGTTATGACACCTGCAGTTGGTAGTGGCATTCATGGTTTGAGGGGAGAACACCTAACACTGGTCAAGCATGAGGAGGTTTCAAGTTTGCATGAGCCTAAGGACATGAATGATACATTCTTGAGTTTTCACATAGCTTATACCATAGTGACCATGAGTCACCTTTGTGGGAGAGACAATTGAGCTCTCGAGATTCATATACCCATTGTGGGATAGAGTGCTTCCATCTTCAAAAGATGGAATTGGCACTTACAGGAGTCCAACTCTGTCACTTTCAGATGGTTGTATATAGGGACATGGATCAAAGTTTCATCATGTAGACATCTCCTTGGCAAAGAGTGTAGCTTCAATGCCTCAAGAATTTTCAATGGAGGCACATACCCATGTGTGTTATACACTTGGGAAGACGAGGACATAGGGGAGTTGTGTTTCTAGTGTGGATGATGGCATTAATGGACCAACCCATAGTGATGGATTTTTTCTCCATGTTATGGTAGGAGATGACTATCCTACTCCATGGGATGTGGATTTTATTCATAATTTATTGAGGACAACAGTTGTAATTAAGCTTGGAGGAGAGTTTCATCGTCTCTTCATCATTAGTGAGCAATATTGGGGTAATATAGTTTCATCACCCTATGAACTTGGTGGTATCATTTGCATCCCCCTAGGTTGATCTTATAGTCTTGAGGGTGTTTATTTATTCCATATCAGCAACCTAAGAGGATATGCTACATATTTTTTGACACCTATGAGGGGTACTCATCACATCCACATGATATTTTCAGAGTTTGGAGTGAGGTGTTGTGATGCTAGCACTTCAAGTTACCTCCATCTTCTCATGTCTGATGGATGTGAGGGTATGATGTGCTAGGACCCAAGTTGTGATTGGTTTGGCATGTCTGATTGACTAGATCCCCATGAGTTGCTTCACCATTTTCAACATGGTGAAGAATACATCAGAGTAGCACAATGGAAGTTAGTGAGTGTGGAGTATGGTAGACTTCTATTTGGGATGAGGTATATAGGATTCAATATGCTTGGTAGAATGCTTCTTTTTCAGAGAGTTACCTATAGAGCTACCAAGTTTAGCTCTATCATTATCCAGTGGATGTAGTGGGGTTTTGGTAGAGAATTCTACAAAGTGATTTGGGATCCTAGTATTCAAGTGACCAATCAGGGTATCCAGGTGAGGATTTCTTGGGCACAAGCAATCTTAGGGAGGGCAAATTGTGATGTTCCCTTTTCCTAGGCAATGGTAAATCACAATGGTTAGTCCATCACTTGGTCCCTATGGACTAATAGGGTGGTTAAGGGGGCCTTTGTGGGCATTGCAAACTTGTTTAGTCCAACCTTTTTGAGCTCAATCAATGTTTTTCCTAGACCCGTGTTTACCAAGGAGTTCACAGAGGCTATTTAGTCATTTTTAACCATACTTACAATTTTTAGTAAGTCACATGGACATTACATCCATACTTATTATTTATAGTAAATCATTGGTATGGTCAGTTGGCAGTATTTCTATATTGGGCATGTTGGCAAATTTATATTATTGATTAATATTGGTCTTATTATGGTCCTATGCATTTATTTTTAATAACGTTAATTATAAAGTTAAATTAAAGTATTTAACTTTATGTGTTATTAAAATATATTGTAAAAAGGACTTTATATTAAAGGGGACATAAGTGGTTTTTAAAACAATTCTTTATAATATAAATTATTGTGTCCAATTAAATAAACTATTAAAGGGGATACAAGGTGAGATTTGAATTAAATAAAATATTATTTAGTTTTCCAACTTGGGGTGTGGGAAAAATGGAGGAAAAAGGGAAATTCCATTTTGAGAGTTAAAGTTATTATAAAATCCCTTTGAGAGCTCATTTGTAGATTCATTCATTCATTGTTGAGAAGATTACTTTGATAAGGGTTTTTGAAGGAGACTAGAGAGTCTAGAAACACAACTTTTTTAGGATGAAATCCCTCAGGAAGAACAACTCAGTGCATGAGTGAAAGATCTCCCAAGCCAGATTGTAGACAACTTCATTCAGGGTTTGTGCATTGCGCTTCAAGATTGCTTAGAAAATTACATGAAAGATTTAGTGTTTCCTAATGATCATATTTTAATATTTACATCTGCATTATACAGGAAGATTCAATACCCAGGGTTTGAATAACTTATCAGGATAATGCAAGAATTCATATTGTTGATTGTAAGAGTCAAACCCTTACTTGGTTTGGACATGGGGTTTTGTGAGCTTCTTAACTCGATTTGTGAGCAGCTTCTTAAGGGTTTGGAGGTGCCTAGGGCTCTTATTTCTTGGTAATTTAGTTTCATCAGCAACAGAGACCATTTCAAGTTGTGGCATTCATTTTTGGACTTTGTTGGGGGTTGGTTACAAGCACAACACTTTGTCAAAGTCTCTAAATTTTTTTGGGTATGTTGGATTTAGATATGTTATGATATTTTATGATCTAGTTCACCTTTATAATTGAGAAAATAATAATTTTTTAGATTAGAAATAAAATATGGAATCTTTAGCTATATGTATTTCTGAATATTGTCATTTTTTTAATTATTTATTTGCTGCAAGTTACTTTATTATATGTGTGATAGGGTGAATTTAGGTGCTAGAATACGAGCAGTAAGAAAAAGAGTGCAAAATAACACTAAAAACAACCTACACCTCAACATAGCCTAGTTGGATTCAACACAAAATAAAGGCAACAAATGGAACTTTTACCTTGTCTCGAATCGATCCTTTGGTTGGCCCTTCGATATTTGGTGTTGTATGCTCCTTGGATGGCACAAGATGCAAGCTAGATGATGATATGATAATGGATGAAAGTGGATGCAAGTTTAAAAATAGCTAAGTATGGATTCTAGAAAAAAAATTGCAAGAGTTTGGCTACAATGCATGATCTCTCCTAAAATGAGAGAAAATATGGGGTATTTATAGAGATTTTTGGACTCTCTAGGGAAATAGACAGTCAAGATTGAGCCACCAAAATCAAGATGTAGGGCCAAGGTGAGTTGAGAATTCACAAGCCCTCACATCTTGACGTGTGGCATGTGATGTCTTAAAAAGGGTGATGTGTACATGAGGTGGAAGGGTAGTACATGACATGGATGTGGTACATAGTACCTTGGGATTGGGACAAAATCTCCTCATAAAGGAGGTACTTGTCCCCATGTGGGTGAGAGGACATATGGGGAATTAAAAATTCCTCATATATTCTCATGGGAATGAGAAAAGAAATTTAAAATTCCTTTAGATGCATTGGGGGATTAAATGCGAATTAAAAAATCACATGGGGAATGGAGATGCCTTGTCAAAAGGAGAAAGCATTTAATAGGGTTGACTCAATTAAGTGATTAAGGTTATGCAAGTAATTGATTAGACTAATTAATGAAGATTAGAAGAGGATTAGATTTCACATGTGACTTGATGTGACAAGTCAAAGGTCACATGGAGAAGAGAAAAAAAAATTAATATTCCTTGGAAGGATAAAATGAATTAAAAATTCCTTGAGAGGTTCATTAGGCTAGTTAATGAAGGATTAGATGAGGGTTAGGTGGCTAAGAGAGATTAGAGGCCAACTTGCAAAAGTTGGAGGATGTGACACATCCTAATCAAGGATTAGGCATGTGCACATCCCTAATGATGAGATTAGAAGATGGATTAGGATTAGATAAAAATGATGGAGGATGTGACATATGAGAATTAAATAAATGACATATTTATTTAATTTATTTGATGAAAGGGAGAAGGTATTTAATTATTTAACTAGATACCTTAGGGATTAGAAGAATTTTAGAGGGATTATTTAAATAATAGTGATATTACTTAATTAATGCGGATAAGGGGATGTTTAGACAAAAGGGGACAAATTTGGATAAATTAAGTGTCCAAATTTAGGTGTCTACAATATGCACTTTATTTTTCATCTCAAAACTATTGCAAAATACATTTCAAAATATGTATAAAAAAAATCAAAGGAAGAGCATGGTTCTTATTACAAGGAATTTAGGTTTTGCAATTCATCACTCTTAGATTGTAGTGCTACATTCTTATAATAGTTTGTGCCTTATCACAATTTAAAAGATCATGGTCAATACTTCCACAAAACCCAAATTGTTTCTTCTTATCACCCCAACATTTGGTAGCAAAGTGGCCCTTTTTAGTTAAATTAGGTAGCATTTTCCCTTGTCCTTGTCCTTGTCCTTGTTCTTGTACCTCAGCCTCTATCTCCCTTGTACTGGTCTCTATCAGTATATTGCCCCTGATTTTTATAGATTTGTAAAGAATTTATATTTCTTTGGTTCTACCACTTTGGTACAATGTATCAATAGTCTTATAGATATAGTGGCCTTTCCACCAATCCTTTCACATATTTCATTCCTCTTTCATGATTCCAGTTCCCTTAGTCTTGTTCCTCCCTTAGTCTAAATAGCTGAGATGGGCAATCCTCCATTGCATGCTCATCCCATTCACAATATCCACAATAGACTGAATTTATCTTTGTATGTATTACTTTTAGATCTACCATTGTATTTTCCTTCTTGTCTCCTATTTATTTTGAGAATTTATTTTACAAATGTCCCTCTCTAGAATAATATGTGCACCATATTTTGGGTCTTTGTGGATTAGTATCTTGCTTTGCTATAATTTCATATCTAGGACTCAATTGTTCAACTTTAAGCCTTAATTTTTCTAATTCTTTATTTTCCTTTTCTCTTTTACTCTTCCTCCAAGACTAGTTTTCTATATAGCATGCTAAAGTCACCAACTCAAGATATGTATTGAAAATTCTCCCATCTAAATCCATTCCAATCTCCGATATAACTCCAAATATAAACCGCTCTATATTTTTCATTTTAGTTAAATGTTCCTCTAACCTCCTTGTTACTTCATTAAATCTTTTCTCTAAGTATATAATATTTTCATCTTATTTTTTGATCACTTTCCTTTGTTTAACTACTTACCCGTTCAGTTTTGGGGATTCAAAGTTATCCATAAATTTTTTCTTTATTACTTCCTAGTCTATATCATTTGTTGGATATGCTTTGTGATACCATTTAAGGGCATCACTTTGTAAAGTACTAAGGAAATCAAAAAGTTTAGTATCATCCAAGGTTATGTTTTGTCTTTTCTATATTGATTCCAAAACAAAGATATGTTTTGTTGCCTCATTAGTATCTTTTCATAAAATGGGTAGCTTCCTAGGGTTATTCATTTCTTCTTGTTCTTCATATTCACTATTTGTATCTTCCAAATTAATGTTAAAACAAGTTGTCTTCAATATTGCTTTGTTATTTCTCCCAAACTCTCTTTTTAATTTCTCTTGATTTTATTTAATGGTTCTTCTACTTCTATGGAAACTATTCTTGAATTTAATGGAATTAAGGGTGAATCTTGTTGGATATTCCATCATTATCCCACGTAGATAGTTTGTGTATTCTTGTTATTATTTGGTTTAGATTTGTAATTGTCAGGTAGCATATTTAGGATTCTATTTTTTATTTGGTCAGTGATTTGCTAAACTCGTGAGTGCCAGATAGAGAACACGGTTGTAGTTATGCTCATGTATAAATATCTTTCCATAATTCAAATGAACTAGTCTATTACTCCACAAAATCCGATAAATCTTAGTCCAAGGGTTGTGTCCATTCAAAATATTTTTTCATCCCCAAAGATTTTATTTCATTAGTAAATGATGTAGAGAGGAATTCATACACTCTAATCCCTTCTAAAACCCTCAAATCAATAGCTAATACATAATAAGGAGATTGCAAATTAACCTCAACAAATTGTTTGCACATGAAACCACTAAATTTTTCTATCAAAAAAATATGATTACAAATGATTTTCATTCATCAATGGACTGAAGAACAACAAGTAAAACCATTATGTAAAAATCAACTATGCAAATGAAATATCATTCAAACACATTCTATGCTCAACTATGTGAGCTCCTACAAACTATTCACCTTCTAGCACCTCAACTCCACCTGCAACTCCTGTAGCTTATCCCCATGTCTTCAAATAACTTCTTGACTTCACTCCTCTTCTAAAATCTGTTTTTCCTCTTCATTATGCATCCCTCATGCCTACCTTGAACACCTACAAAATCCCTCTTCTCTTCTCCTATTCCTCTTCTCTTCACAAGCTGATTTTTTGCACTCTTTCTTGTGCAACTCTTAGGAGCAACCTGCAAGTTCTTTCTCCAAACTTTCTGCTATTGATTGCTGCTTCTTGAATCCATTAAAGGCTATATTTTATAGATATTAAAACCTTTTTAATGCACTAAAAGAGGCATCAAAATCTGCTCTTTCATTTCCCTCCAATTTTCTTTCAAAATTCTTTTGTTTGTGCTTAAAATTCATCATTAAATGCTTCCAAATATGACTCACAAAATTGTTGCACCATATTCCATGAATTGCTGCTATAAATGCCTCATAAAAATCAATAAAATCATGAAATAAGTTTTGCTCATTCACCTTAAATTGAAAACCGAAGTCATTAATTATTTTTTCCAAATATCACTAGCTTTTTCCTCCATTCTAGGCATGCAAATTGAAAGAATAGAATGCCATATACCACTTGCCACATTAAAAATTCTTTATGCATCTAGATTGAGAAAAATAATTAATTTTCAATTGATAATATGTCAATGGACCCCTTAAACCCTTGAAAAATTTAAATTGTACAATATAATAATTTTAAAATCACATAAAACACCTTGTTTGCCTTTGATTTTGAATGGAAGCCAAGTCTTGATAAAATAAATATTTCATCCTTCAAAACTCCACAAGATTATCTTGAAGCTCCAACCTACACCAAAAATGAAAACATTAAACAAGAAAAGAAAATATTTATTTTTGGTGATGCAGGATTGCCTGTGAGCCCGAATGCTCCTACATTAGTAAATGACATACAATTAATTAATGGTGTCACTTCACTATTTTTTACAAAACTCACAACTTGGTCTAGTTTATTATTTACCATATCTTCTCCTTCTCCTTGTACTTTCAAAACACTTCTACTCACCAATTCATCTAAATACTCCACATCAAATGTTAAGGGTTGAAGATTCTATGTAGGGTTAACCAAGAGTAACCAATTCTCATCTATTGTTACATAAACATTTTCCCAATCTACATAAGTAGTAGGTATTTTGTATGATTAAAGGAAATGTCATAATCTTTATAACTTCTTGTTCCCAATTCTTTCTATTTCTTCCATACTTACCAAATTCTCCCTCTATATTATAAATATAATTTGACTTATCCTATCCATATTCAAGATTCCTATATGTGGTATCTCATTTCTCAATTCCTCAATTGCACCCACAATGACACACTTAGCAACACCCTCAGTAGTGTGTTTATCCTCTTTTCTCATGTTTTGTACCATTTCTCTCCTAACTCATTTTATTTATTCCTTTTCCTATTCCATCCTTTTGTGGTACCTCTCTTGTCAATCCTAGGATTTTTCAATATCCTTTCTTCAATTTTCATCTCATTATTTTAATTTTGAACAATTACATTCTTTTAGAGATCTTTTTAGATTCCTTCCCCCTTCCCATTTTCCATCCCTTAAGTGCCTACCCCCCTCTCACAAGGGTAGTACCTAATTTTTTTCATAGGTTTAAGAAATTTTCCTATCACTTATCAATGTGAATTTCTTTCTTTTCTTTCTCTACCACTTCTCTTTTTACTATGTATTTTTCTTCACTATTCTCTCTAGGGTTCTAGCAATGAAACCAATGCTAGAAAGAGAAAGAGGTAAACACAATTCAAAGATCTAAACCCCAAAACATATAGTGTGAGGAAAGCATAACTATGGAAGGAAAACTATCCCAACATTCATCCATTTATAACACATATATTAATCCTTAATCTCTGTATTTATTAGATTATATTAAATATAAAGGTAGGTCTTAGTCACTGCTCTATATATTCACATTCATTACCTATCTTCTCTTCTTACATCTATTACATACACATCTTTATACATTGTTTCTTAGAGAGATGTGACCCTTATGAAACACCTCTAGCTTAATCTCCCATGTCAGCCTCAAGTTCCACATATCATATGTGTTAGCTTGTAGTAGGATTTGGTATTACTCTATTAACCTACTAACATAGATTAACACCCAATCCTTTTCCTTTATAACATGTGTAAAATTTGGAAACCACGCCCATATTTTATTTTAAGTTATGTAAAATAAAATGAAGATTCATTATCATACATGCATACAACTGTAGGCTATTGTTCATTATAAGTAGTAGACTTTAAAATTGATGCAATTTACCATATGTACGAGTATCCATAAGTAAGTATAAGGAATATCAAAATTAGTTTCATTAATCTTAAATTGAGAAGCTATAGTTAGACCAAGAACTAAAGAGTTTAGAAAGTGCAGGATTAGTTTTGGAAGGACCCTCTTTGGGAATTAAAAATTTTGATACCACCAAGGGTTGAGAAAAAATATAGATTAAGATATAATAATCATGTCTAAGAGATATCAAACAATGTGTCATTAGGGGAATTGTTCACAAGTAACAATAAAACTTTCAAGCCAATGGAGTGGAAGGAGCAGGCACGCATGGGAGGGAATTTTGAATCTGGCGATGGAGCGGAAGGAGAAAATGATGGAGATCTAGATGGGGATCTCGTGGAGGCTATACAGTCTTTGATGGCTGCTGCTGGTGTTTGGAAACATGGGTTCATTGTTTCTGTTGAGTGGATCCTTGTTGTGGAAGTCCCTCTTGATGCAGTGTTTCTCCCTTTTTTGAATCATGTTCTTCCTTGGGAAGTTCCTGGCTCGTGGTGGGAGGTGGCTACTCATGTTTGGAGTGGGGGTTTCCTTTCTTACATGGGTCCCCTTGTGTCCTTTGGTGCTAGTTGGGACGTCTTCACTGTGCTAGTTTTGATGAGCATGGGTGGGAGTTGCTTTGGTGCAACCTTGGCTATGGTTGTTGGTGTGAGTGGTTGCTACGTTGATGTGCATTTTGTGACTCTCCCCTGTGTTTGGTTGGGAGTGGATGATGTTTTTCATGGCATTTTTGGAGGATTTTTTTTCCTCTCAGGTTTTTTGGTGCTGAGTTTGGAAGGGGCGAATCTTCTCTTGGCTTGGAGAAGCCCTTTCTTTCTCTTGTTGAAAGATGGGTTTTCTTGGCTTCTCTCGAGGGTTTGGATAAGCCTTGGTTGTTGGAGGTGTGGCACATGCTTGTGTTGCAGGGCTTTTGGAGTCTTTTTTTTTTCTTGGGTCCTCTTTCAGAGCTTTTGGGTACCCAATGTGGGTTCTCTCTGCTGAGGAAAGTGTTTCTGAAGATGGTGTTTTGGTGGTGCCTGTTTGATGTTGGTTTTCTCTGGAATCTTGTGTTCTTCTTGGGCTCTCTATCAGAGCTTCTGGGTACCCTTTGTGGTTGTCTTGGCTATCTTTCTCAAAGGGTTTTCTTTTACTTTTGGCTTTAGGCTCTTTCTTGGAGGAGTTCCCTATTTTTGGGTCTAACTTGGAAGTTGGGTGGTGTTTTGAGCTAGTGGAGTGGAATGCCTTCTCCTCTTGCTCCCTTGGTGTTTTTTGTTGGTTTGGTTGTGGTCTCTCTCTTGGATTTCCTGCATGCTCAAACAAAATATGGTGTGTTTCCCCAATCTTCTGGAGCTTTGAATTTCTTCCATTTCCTATGCACTATGTTTTCTTTTGAGGAGAAGACAACTCTTGATGGTCAAGAGTCATTTCCTATTGAGTTGGAGGTGGGTGTGTTGGATGTGGATGGAAATCCTCTTTTTTGGTCTCCTCTGGTGGTGTTCCTATTGAGGTGGAGCTTGAGGCTGTTGGAAAGGTGTGCTTCTAGTTTGTTGGGTTTTCACAGATTCCTCTCCTATAGAGGGTAGCTTTGTCCTCTTGAGGTGGACTTGGAGTTGGCCTGTGGTGCATTTGGGAGCTTCAAGGGGTGTTTCTCCTTTCATGTGCTGGTGTTTTTGATCATGGGGTTGGGTTTAATAGTGGTCTTTACCATTAATTTGCCTATTTTTTTGTTGGGTTTAGTTCTATTATTTCTGAGCAGATGGATGGCAGTTGTGTTGTTGTTTTGTTGTCTGATTATTTCTAGTGGTTATTACTATCAAATCTTGGTTGTGCAGCCTTGTTGCATGGAGGCCTGAATGGTTCAAGTGGCTTGGGGTTTTTGGTTCCGGATAAAACCAGGTTGTATCTGGGCTTCAGGCCCATGCTTGTATGTCTTTTGTAGCCTATGATGTCTTGATTATCTGGTATTGGCTGATGTTGAGCTGGTGGTGGTATGCAAGTTATTTGTTTTAGCAACTTGTTGTTGTTGGGTTGATTCATGCCTACTGTTGTTATCTTGAGTTTCAACTATCTTCTTTTGTAAAGGGTTCCAGGCCCCTTCAAAACCTATTTTTTACCCCTAATCAAAACAATGTGTCATTAGGGATTCATGTACAATAGAGAAAGGGAAAAAATGACAATATTTGAAGATGTATCACTATCAAGCATAGAATTTTCCCATTTTGGTTCTAAGGAATTACCACTAAATGGTGAAGAACAAAGCATTAAACAAGCACACTCTATGTCATCTATAAAATCCATGTAGATTTAAGAATTTTTTAAACATAGTATACAATTATGAAGCTAAAGTAATTAAATGTATGTGCAACAAATTAAATTTTGATCTACCATCATGTACATACAAAAAAATGATTCTATCAAAGCATGTGTATATATAAATAGTGTTAATCCCATCCTTGTTAGGATTTTTTAGCATGTGTACATTGTATAAAACATATGCTTGATAAGGGGAGAAAATAAATACATCGAGAAGGAAAACATCATCGACACTCTATCATTACCAACCAAGTCATTGGACAACTCATAATAAGGGTATGATTCAACTTATATAGGCTATCATGATGAATGGCACACGAAAAGGAGTATCATCACATTAACCAAATACTTTCCATCCACCGTGAAGAAGAGGTCGAGTTTAAATGAAAGATAACTAAGGGACAAGACATGACTAAGTTATTCTTATAGATGCTGAAAATATAGTTATGTAAGTGAGGTGTTGATCAAATTTGGTGTTGTTATTATACTTCTATTATAAACTCTCTTACCTACCAATCATTGTATTCAATGACATATTAGGATGCAATCTCATGTAATTAAGTCTAATATTGTTGCAAATGTAACATACTAACCCTTATTGAAGTAAAAAATTCTAAATTTACACTTACAAGTAAATAATCTGAGTAACAAACTATTGCGCTAAAAAAAATTCTTTTCTTTATTGAACAAGATACATAACATGGATTTTCATTTCATCATAATAAATCATAAGAAATATTAATACAAGAATGCATACATTTACATACATAGCTCAAAGAGCTTTAGAACAAATAGTTGTAAGATGACCTCCAGGATCCTTCCTTTCAAATCTTGGTTCTTCTGTCACTTGTTGTGGAGGAGAAGCATCACTCAGGTGCTTTTCCGCCAACCACAAACTCTTAATGTGGTCACCCACACATATATCATTCGATAGATGGCCCTTCCCTTCGATGAAGAGATTGGTAGAGTAACTAATAACGACAACCAAATGAGCATAGTGTTGTGTCCTACATAACTAGATCTTGTAATCCCACAATCTTGAACTAGCATGTAATACTGGACCACAGTGAACTAATAGTGTAGTCTTGGTAGTCACACAATCCATAGTGGAGTCTCAAACATTACACTACTTTGGAAAAAGTGTTACATTCAATATTTCCTACTAAGAGTCATCTATCACATACACTACTCAGGGCCGATTTGACTTAGGGCTATCTTAAATTACGCATAGGTATTGTCCTTCAATGGATATTATGTCACCCCAGATTAACCCATCATCATTTTAATCCACTTGGAAAGAACCTACTTAACAAATACACAAGCTCCCTCCCATACTAGATTAACTATCCTAGGAGTAACACAAGCTTTCCTAGTTATATCAATAACTTTAGCTCGGTGTACCTCAAGTGCCTCTTGTATTCAATCATGCCTAGTATATAATATCTATGATATACACCAAACTCCTATTATGGAGTACTTACAAGCACAACATAAAAATAGTATAAAAGCTTCAATTTCCTTTTCAAAGACACTCTCAAATACTTCTATTGCACATACTAAGAAAGATATTTCAAGCAATCATGGAAAACATAACATTTCTAAGTAAATAACAAAGAAGAAAAGGTCCCCATGCCTGTTATCGCTTATTTAGATTAATGACATAAATGCAGCCCTCTCCAATAGTAATTAACTTGATTTCTCAAGAATATCTCAATAACTCTACCTCACAAGTTGATAGCTTACTCCTCTCAACAGCAATGTTTCCTCTCAACACAATAGAATTCTCACTATTTCTTACTCACAATATAAGGCAAGTTTGGTTGGAATTAACATAGAAAATAATGAACTACAAAAGATATGTAATCTCTTGGGAAAGAATGTGTCCTCACTAATGAAATGGCTTAGCTATATATAGAACAATCTAGCAACCTCATGGCCTATAGATTAGGCATGTAAAATGATACCAAGCTCCATGGAAAGCAACACATGAAACCCAACAATAAGGTGGCGATCAAATAAGCTCATACTCAGCAAAACCTCATATAGATCAACTTGCATCCTTGACAACAATCCAAAGACTTATTCATAATGCACATGGAAAATTCGAATTATACTCCAACAAAGACATCTATAGAAAATCATTTCAAGAGTTGGTTCCAAAACCTTTATTCCTTTATCAAGTTGGTGTGGTTTCTCGTGAAAAGAAATAGTCAACATTAAATCTGTAACACTTTGCACTCATTGACTGAATTTAAGGAATAAGTTGGTTTAAACATTTAAAGACATTGGACAAAGTCAAAGTTTCTCTTTATCATAGAGTTGACCAAGTCTAAGCTTGCAATGATGATAGAAAAAAGTTTAAAATGCATTCATATGTTTTCACATACATGACATGGTGAGTGGAACTCGGCTTCACTACATAGTCGTAAGCATTTCCAAATCAACTTCCAATCTCATAGTCATTGATGACTATTATCTGCCTTTATTGCCATGGTCATTAACGTCTAAAAATAGCCTTTATAAATTGGCTTCAATTCAATAAAAGATAGTCAAATTCTAATAACATATACAATATGTTAAATATATATTATTATATATATAATATATATTATATACATATATAGATATATATATATATAGATATATATATATATATATTTAAATACCATAACATATTTATATATATATGCATATATATAATCATTTAATATTTACATATAATATATATATCATAAGCCAATAGTGTAAGCATACATTCAATATATATATATATATATATATATATATATATATATATCTATGTATATATGTATACATATATGTATATATATGTATATATATGTATATATATGAGTACATGCAATATAATATATAATAAACACATTATATTGAATGTATGCATATATATATATAAATGTATATGCCTCTATGTACACGTATATGTAGGTATATCATATTGATGCATCCATATGAGCGTGTCCATTCGCCAATGTACACATGTATCGATATACATATACATATGGATATGTGTATATACTATACATATATATGTTCACATTTGATTCACATATAGCCATTCATGATTACCATCATATTAATAAGTGTTTATGTGTGGTACATCTATACATGTGCATATACATGTCATTAGATCCCACTGACATGCATGTGCATATATATACACATACTTCCACGCACATCTTGCTTGTCAATATCATCATAATAGTACAAGAAATATCTCAAAAGCTCAAATAGATAAATGTCACCCAATAATGCATGCAGTAGTAAACAAGAATATCAAATGCAGACATATTAGCTAAGGATGACTTGCCTAGTACCCACAAACTAACTCAACTCAATCATTCTAATGGTGTATGTATATGCTCAGATAGTTTACTTTTACTGGTTACTCGACCAAGATCTTCTCTTGAGTGATACTTCCACTCTGCCTGGAGAAATGGAACACATACCTACATCCACTAACACATGCACACGATAGTCAATTGTTCATAACATATGCAGTATACATAAACATTTCTAAAGTTATAATAATAATAATTCAATAACCTTTCATTCACATATATGTAGTATTTCACCATGAATAGTTCATCAACTGAGGTAATATAAAATGAGATAACATCAAATGAGATAACATTCATATTGATAACAAGGTACAAGCATAATTTATTCATCTTCAGAATTCACATTACATTCATATTTACCCTATGTAGTAGTAGTAAATAGTAACTTCACAATTGGGGTGTAACATACTCCCCCCCTTATGAATCATCATCCCTGATGACCTTAGGGATTATTTTAAAGCAAAAAACAAACAACACATTATTCACACATTCTAAAAAGCATTAAGAATATGAGAAAAAAATTGTTGAATTTTGGCATAGTCCTCGCAAGTAGTTGAGTCTTCTGCATACTGGTCCCATTAGAATTTGTACTACAAGACCTCTATGTTATGCAAGTGTAACTTATGTGTTCCTAGCACCTTGATGGGCTTGAGAGTTACTACTCCAAGGTTCCATACCTATAAAGTAGTCCAATCAATTACATGATTATCCCCTAGTATATACTTTTTAAGGTAGGACACATGGAATACGCTATGCATTATGGTAGGAGCTAGTGGCAAAGCAATTTGATAGACTATTGGATTCACTTCCTCTAGAATCTCAAAAGGTCCAACATAACGTGGGGCTAACTTAGAAGACTTTCCAAATTTAATGGAGCTCTTGTGAGGTTTTACTCTCAACAATACTTTGTCACCTAAGGAAAAATTATGGGGCACTCTCTTAGCATCAACACAACTTTTCTACCTATTGTTAGCTTTAGCTAACCTTTGCTTAATAATCTTAACTTGCTCATCCATTTCGCTAACATTTCTAGCCCAAGACTTACTCGATCCTCAAGTTTGTCCCAACTTATAGGACTTCGACACTTTCAACCATACAAGGGTTCAAAAGGAGCCATCTTTATTGCTAAATGATGATTAAGAATTATTGTAAGCAAATTCCACTAAGGGTAAGTAGTCTTCCCACTTATACTGTTGATCCATACAATACATCCTAAGTACATCTTCCAATACTTGGTTTACCTTTGTAGTTTTCCCATATGTTTTTGGATGATATGTTGAGCTAATATTCAACTAAGTCCCTAGTGTTGAAAAAAAAGTTTGCCAAAACCTTGAAGTGACTCATGCATCCCTATCTAAAATAATCTTTTAAGGAATCCCATGCAATCTAAAAACTTGTTGCACAATTTTTCTTGCTATGAAAGGTGCTCCATCAGTTAGATTCCTTGGTATAAATGTGCTACTTTTGTAAGCTTATCTACAACCATAGGAATGGCATTGTGCTTATTCCTTGACATAGGCAATCCTTGCACAAATTCCATACTTATGACTTGCCACTTCCTCTCTAGTATATCATAGGGGTATAACAAGCCGACAGGATGATGATGCTCAACTTTCACCCTTTGAAACTCAAGGCACCTAGCCACAAAACTAGTGGCATCTCCTTTCATTCCCTTCGAAAAGTATAATGGTTTTACATCAGCCATAATTTTTCGTCACTTCAAGATGTCTAGAGTATGGTACTTCGTGCATTTCCTTCCATACCAGATTTCTCAATTCCTTTATGCCAGGTACATACATTCTACCCTTATATCTAAGTAATCCATTAGGTTCAAAATGAAAACCTTCATACCTAGAATCTTGTGGATTACCAGTGAGTGCTTGCTTAACTTGCAAGTAATACTCATCCTCCTTGCACTTTTGGAGTACTTTCCCCTGGAAATTGGTTTGAATTGCTACTATGGAAGCAATATGTCATCTTGGACTTAATGCACTGATAACCTAATTTTCCTTCCCTTTTATATAATTGATATTAAAATCATAGTCAGCTATAAACTCTAGCCACCTTCTCTACCTAGCATTTAGATTAGGTTGAGTAAAAAGGTACTTTAACCCATTATGGTCAATTTTCATTTCAAATGCTTTTCCTAGCAAATAGTGCTTCCATATTTGCAATGTGTGAACCACACCTGCTAATTCTAAATCATGCGATGCATAATTCATCTCATAAGGTTTTAGCTTCCTAGATTCATAAGCAATTACTTGTACATCTTGCATCAGTACACCTCCTAACCATTCTCCACATGCATCCATGATAACCGTAAAGTTACCTTTAGGATCTTGTACTTTTAAGATTGGTGCAGTGGTTAATTTTTCTTTGAGTAGGTCAAAAGCTTCTTGACACTTCTTAGTCCATACAAACTTGTTTCCTATCTTTTGTAAAGAAGTAATTGGAAAAGAAATCTTGGAAAAGTTTGCTATGAACTTCCTATAATATCCTGCCAAACCCATGAAACATCTTACTTCTGACACATTTTTGGGTATAGGCCATTCCAGTACTGCTTTGATCTTAGTTGGGTCTACTGAAATTCCTTCAGCCGAAATCACATGACCTAGATAATGTACCCTCTTTTGGAAGAATGTACACTTGGAAAGTTTACCATACAACCTTTGCTCTCTCAAACATTGTAGGACCATTTCTAAATACTTGCAATGTTCTTCCTCATTTCTAGAATAAATCAGGATGTCATCTAGAAAAACTAGTAGAAATTTGTCGAGATAATCCCTAAACACTCTATTCATCAAGTTCTTAAATGTTGCAAGTGCATTTGTTAAACCAAAAGGTAAAGTAGTGACCTCATAGTGACCATATCTAGTTCTGAATATAGTTTTAAAGATATCTTCATTCTTAACCCTTAATTGGTGATATCCAAATCTCATATCAATTTTAGAGAATATGGTGGCACCCCTCATTTGATAAAAAAGGTCATCAAGGTGTGGCAACGGATACTTGTTCTTAACTATGGCTTTGTTAAGTATATGATAGTCGATGCACAAATGCAAGGTACCATCCTTCTTTTTAACAAAGATGACTTGCGCTCCCCAAGGTGAAGCACTTGGTCTTATCAGTCCTTTTGACAACAATTTATCCAATTGTGTCTTAAGTTCCATAAGTTTAGTGGTTTTCATCCTATAGGGTACCTTATAAATAGGTTTTGACCCTAGAAACATATCAATAAAGAAATCAAATATTATTTTCAGAGGTAACCCTAGTAACTCATTTGGAAACACATCCAAAATTTTCTCAATATTGGATACTTCTCCATACTTGATTTTCCAGTTTCATCTATTTCACCATCTTCTAGTTCTTGTAAACTCTGGAACTTTGAATCATCACTTTCATTCCCAATTTCTTTAATCTTTACGATGAAGAGTTTACACCCTTTCTTCTTAGCTCTTATAAGTTGCATTTTCGTAATTTGTTGAATCCTAACCTCTCTAGGTATCCCTTTGAATTCAACTTGATTTCCAAAATAATCTAGGCATTTTATAGTCTTTGCATGGAAATCTACTTTAGCCCTATGTTTCCACAACTAACTCATTCCTAGTATAATGCCATATGATCCTAGAGGTGTGACAGAAAGGTTTACTTCTGTAGAAAAACTAGGTAGTTCTATCCTAGCTTCGAATAGACATTGATCCACCTTTGCTCTTATTTGGTTTGCATACCACATCCCAAGAAATTTCCATATGTCTTGTCTTCCTTGATAATTATTTAGCTATTCTAGGTGAAATGAAATTCTTAGTTGCACCAGTATCAATAAGAACAAAAATAGGTAAGCCAAACGAAATACCTAGTGTTTCAACTAGAGTTACTTGGTACTCTGCTTGTCAATCATCCACAAACACATGTATCTTTTGTTGAAACATTTTTTGTTGGGTGGGTAATGGATTACCATATGGTTGTGATCCATAATTTTTAGTGGGACATTCACTAGCATAGTGATCCCCTCTACATATAAAACATCCTATAGTTGGTCCTCTTTTCCTTATAATTTCTTTAGACTTGTTGATATTTTCATTAGCCTTGTTAGTATTACCCATGCTAGAATCATACCCTTTTTGATCTCTCCTAATCTCTTTTCCATTATTATGAAATCTTTTCCCTTTTTGCCTTGGAACATTTTGCACAAATTCCTCCTTCTTTGGAACTATCTATTTAGAAACTTCCACATCCTTCTTTTTCTCTTTTCTTTCTTGACAAGTGGAATTAGCTTTAAGCTTTTGTTCCTACTTAATTAATTTTTCATATACAAGATCCATTTTTGTTGGACCATGCATATCCACTTCCCCTCCAATCTGATTGTTAAGTCCCATTATAAATTTCCTAATGCAGAAACGTTCATCCTTATGATATATGGGAACATAGCATGGAAGTCAAGTAAACTTTTCCCAATATTCATTTACTATCATGTTACCTTGTTTCAAACCCTATAAATCCGAGAGTTTCTAGTCATAGTATAGTTTTTCCAACCATCTCTTACGAAAAAATCTCTACGAATTACCCCCATGTCAACTTCCAAGAGTTAATATTAAGTTCTAACTTCTTGTTCATCCACCAGTTAGAGGCTTCTCCCACTAGCTGATATGCATCCCATGCGGCTTTAGTAACCTCATCATAGTTTTGTATTTCAAAATACTTTTCCATTTGCACAAGCCATACTTCAGCCTCATCACCTCCAACACTATCATCAAACTTGGGTGGGATTATCTTCATGTCCCTAAAAAGTTCAGAAGACACAAGCTTCTTATTCCTTTCAATAGATGGTGTGGGTGAGTTTTCTTTCTCATGATTATGGGTTTCATTATGCCCATGGGAAGAATTTAATCCTTCGTGCTCATTAAAGGGTACTTTCTTTTCTACCATATCCTTAACTCTTTCTTGTTCAAGGTTATCCAACCTTGCCAAGATTTGGTCAAGCCTAGCCTCTACTCCAGTGGTTCCTTGTCCAACCTCATGACTTCCACCGAGATTAGTTCATGTCTTCACCATCCTTATATGATTGGTTTTACTTGAATTTTTATCCATGTTATACTATACTATGTTATCATTATCTTATGGAAAATATAAAAAAAAAACTTTCATTTGCACACAAGAATTCCACATAAGACTAAGCACACGCTTCTTTTGATAAACTCATAATTTTATTCATTTCATAAGGATTTCAATATCCTTTCGATTACATGGAGTGACTATTCATATAGTCGAGTGGAGAGTATCCTTCAGATTCACTCTCAGACACATAATTGAAAGGAGTATAACCTGCAAGCTGAGACAATTGTTGTTCCCTATCTTTTTGTTCATCTCTCAATTGTTTGTACCTATCCCACAAAGGATAATAACCTTCAGATTTATCATCTGATACATAATTATGTGAAGCAATGTCAATATGGTGTTCATCAACAATGTAGTCTACACTTTTCATAGACACTTTTTCATGAGACCACTTATCATCTAGCAATGTTTTTGGTACATATCCTTCAGACTCATTACTCAAATAAATTGTTATTACTTCAGCCAGTGGTAGAACTCTAGGAACCCTAAATATGAATGTCAAACTAATACTTTCTTCTAAAGGAATATCCCTAGAAAGTGGTAATGACTCTAATTTTTTTGGTGAGATGCTTGGTATGTAATTGTACATAGCCTCCATCTTCATCTTCCTCTTCACATCATTGATTTGAGAAAGTGCATGACTAAAAGTTTCAATGTCACTCAACCAGACAATATTTTCGTAGTTGGTTCCCTCTATTGTTCTAACGATGGATTCCCTTTCCTTCTTGGCCTTCAGGTAACACTCGTTTCTGATTACTAACTTTTGAGCCATTAATCTAAGATGCACCATCCTAGCACAAGAATTCACAACATTAGATAATGTTGGATGGAAAGAATGACAAGCTAATAGGTTCCAAAGCTAAACCTGGTAGCTCTAATACCGCATGTAACATACTAACCCTTATTGAAGTAAAAAAATCTAAATTTATACTTTACGAGTAAATAAACTAAGCAACAAAACATTACAATAAAAAAAATTCTTTTCTTTATTGAACAAGATGCACATGGATCTCCATTTCATCATAATAAATCATAAGAAACATTAATACAATAATGTATACATTTACATACATAGATCAAAGATCTTTAGAACAAATAGTTGTAAGATGGTCCAGGATCCTTCCTTTCAAATCTTGGTTCTTATGTCACCTGTTGTGGAGGAGAAGCATCACTTAGGCGCTTTTCTGCCAACCACAGACTCTTAATGCAGTCCTTGACACATCTATCATTCAATAGATGGCCCTTCCCTTTCACAAAGAGATTGGTAGAGTAACTGATAACGAAAACGAAATAAGCATAGTGTTTTGTCCTACATAACTAGAACTTGTAATCCCACAATTTCGAACTAGCATGTAATACTGGACCACGGTGAACTGACAATGTAGTCTCAGTATTCACACAATCCATAGTGGAGTCTTGGACATTACACTACTTTGGACAAAGTGTTACATTTAGTATTCCTACTGAGATTCATCTATCACATACACTACTCAGGGCTGATTTGACTAAGGGCTATCTTAAACTACGCATATGTATTGTCCTTCAATGGATATTATGCCACCCCAGATTAACCCATCATCATTTTAATCCACTTGGAAAGAACCTACTTATCAAGTAAGTACACAAGCTCCCTCCCATACTAGATTAACTATCCTACGAGTAACACAACCTTTCCTAGTTATATCAATAACTTTAGCTAGGTGTACCTCAAGTGCCTCTTGTATTCAATTATGCCTAGTATATAATATCTATGATATACACCAAAATCCTATTATGGAGTACTTACAAGCTGATGCAAAGCAAGGTGGAGTTTCAATAACAAACTCAAAAAAACAATAAATTCAAGTCAAGAACCCAAAACATGAGGATTTCCTTCATAGACACCTTCAACTCCTAGTAGCATATGAAACAGTGAATTTTGAGTATATTCTTCTGAGAAATCCTCAAACCAAAAAACCAGTCACCATTCAAGACACCCTTTATGCCCTTATTTGACATATCCAAATTGGAGATAGGGTTGTTTTGTAACGACACCCACTAAAATTGACTGTTACGCTGCTACAAGGCCTAATTAGGCTTGTTTCTCAAAGCAACTTTGTGGAATTCAATTCTCAAACCACAAAACTTCATTTCAGTGCTCTTCATAGGTAATATGGGGTTTGAATCAATGACTTTTATCAACTGGTAACACTTCCCAATCTTCTAACATCAAAACCCTACCTCTACCTATCAATTTAACCCTAATACATTGAGATATTAGGCTAGGGCTTCCACAAACAGGGCCCTAACTCCATCCCCTGCCTCTACAAACCACTACCAAAATGAAAAGTACCCTAACTACTCCCATTCCACCCACTTTCAAAGATTTCCACCAATGGAAGGGTCTTTTATTTCATGTTTTTTTTCCCTCAAACCCTCAAAGCTAAGGTTTTCAACCCATTTTCAAAAAAATGCCTCAAACTTGATGAAAAGTTATGAAACCAATACCAAAATGCAGCTAGTTCATTTCTCTAACAATTAAAATACAATTCATTTCATTTGTAGGTTGTACAAAGTCGTACATGTTGTAGCAACAAGAAACCAAAGAAAATTGTAGCAAAATGGAGTTTTATTATTGTTTGATCACTAAAATCTTCAACCAAAAACCTTCCTCAAAGTTATCAAGGCATATTTAACATGTTCCCACAAAAAACAAATAGTTTTAACCAACTTTCAAATCCAATGACCATTCACCTTCCAAAACAAGATGAAAATGCAAAGCTGCTCAAGCAACTTTTGCAAATTTTACCAAAACTTGACAACTTGACTTCACACCAACCCTATATGACTCATTACATTGAAAATGGTCTAAAGAGACCTTATTACAACCAAAACCATGAATAAACCACAAAAAACCAACATTAGACCAAATTTGCAACATTTGACTAGGTGCCCTTGCACCATACACCCAGGGAGAATAGAATCTCAAGTTCCACTTGAGATTAGCTCTTGAACTATTGTGTCATGGTTTTTGATGTCTTCCTCTATCATCCATGTTTCATCTTCATTAGGGAGACCCTTCCATTTCACTAGTTATTCATTATACTCCTTATGCCTGGTTCTTTTAGCCTCTTTGGTATCCAAGACGCTTTCAAGCTTCAATGGTTGATTTGGTGGTAAGTCCTTGACCCAATCTTCATCTAGAACTCCTAATGTACCTACATTTTCACTTGCAAACATAGATCCTTTCAAAGGATATAGGTCAGAAATATTAAAAATTGGAGAAATAGCAACTCCAAGAGGGGGTTCTATCTCATAGGAATTTGCTCCAAATTTGTGGACCACCCTACATAGCCAAATCTTCTTCATCTATAACTTTATGTACTTCCCTTTAGGTATCCTTTCCTTCCTTAAGTGAGCTAAGAACAAGTCCCCCACTTTGAAATGAAGTTCTCTCCTATTCAAATCTGCATGTTGCTTGTATTTCTCCACACTCTTTTGAAGATTCTCCTTAACTTGATGATGTATATCCTTCATGGCAACTGCAAATTCCTCTCCTTCAACACTCCTTCTCTCCATGCCACTCAAATCTTTGAGTTCAAATACTCCCCTAGGCTTCAATCCATAGACAATTTCAAATGGGCTTTTCCCAACACTTCTATTGATAGATTCACTATATGCAAACTCAACTTGGGGAAGAACCAAGTCCCATTGTGTTGAGCGCTCTTTTGTCAAGCACTTGAGAAGGTTTCCAAGATTCCTATTGACAACTTCAATCTACCCATTAGTTTGGGGATGATAGGCAGAGTTAAAGGTCAAATTTGTTCCCAACTGCTTCTAAAGGGTTCTCCAAAAGTGACCCACAAATTTACTATCCCTATCTGACAATTGTTAATGGTAAGCCATTAATCTTGACCACCTCCTTGAAAAACAACCCTGCAATGTATGAGGCATCACTTGTGCATTTACATGGTATAAAATGGGTCATTTTACTAAACCGGTCAACAACAACAAATACACTATCAAACCCTCTCTGAGTTTAGGGTAAACCTAACACAAAATCCATGCTGATGGATTCCCATGGCCTATTAGGAATTGGAAAAGTCTGGTAAAGACCTACATTTGTACTTGAACCTTAGATATCTAAATTTGACCACTTCCATATGGTCAAAGACGTCTCCTTAATCATCCCTTTGCTCATCTACTTCATCCTCTTTGCCAATATTAATTAAATCATTCATTTAATTAATATTTTGTGTCCTACATAAGGTTTCCAAAGTATTTAATTGAATAAATACTTTTCCCCTCTTTCCTCTCTAAATTAAATAAATATATCACTTTATTTAATTTAGTCATATTACCTCTTGGAATTTTAAATTTATTTTTTCATTCCTCACTTTCTCTCTCATTGTCACATCTTCCAACTTTTGCAAGTTGGTCTCTAATCCCTTTTAACCACCTAACCTTCTTCTAATCATAATTAATTTATGGTTAAGATGTGCACACTCCTAATCATCATTAGGGTCACATCCTCCATAATTTCCCACTTGCCTCTAATCTTTCATTAATTTGTCTACTCAGGTACTTGCACAACCTTAATCACTTAATTAGGCCAGCCTTAATCTTCATGTCATTTATGGAATGTGTCCTAAGTCAACCTTATTAAAGGCTTTCTCCTTTTGGATAAGGCACTCCATTCCCCATGTGAATTCTTAATTCACATTTAATCCCCCAATGCATTTCAAAGAATTTTAAATTCCTTCTCTCATCCCCATGTGGATATTTGAGGAATTTTTAATTCCTCACATGTCCTCTCACCCACATGGGGACAAGGACCTCCTTTATGAGGAGATCTTGTCCCAATCCCAAGGTACTATGTAGTACCTCCATGTCATGTACTCTCTTTCCAACTCATGTACACATCATCCTTTTCAAACCACTTCACATGCCATATGTCAAGATGTGAGGGCTTGTGAGTTCTCAACTCACCATATCCCTACATCTTGGCCTTGTTGGTTTAATCCCAACCATCCATTTCTCTAGAGAATTCAAAATTCTCTATAAATACCCCCTCTTTTCTCTCATTTTGGGAGGAGATCATTATGCTAGCCAAACTCTTGCAAATTTTTCTCTTGAGCCATACTTAGCCAAATACTTGCATTTGTATCCACTTTCACCCATTTTTCATTCATCTTGCATCTCTTGCCATCAAAGGAGCATACACTATATCAAAGATCGAAGGGCCAACCAAAGGACAACTCAACAAGGTAAAAGGTTCCATTTTGTTTTGTTAAGTTAATCATATGCCCAATCTTGAGGTGTAGGGTGTTTATATTTGTTGTTTGCACTGTTTTGTTTGCTGCTCATTTTCTAACATGTATTTTCGCTTGTTCACATTTCTGGCACACCGAGTGGGACCCACAAACGAGTCTGTATCTTTCACGTTTGCTATTTTTTCACTTTTTGCAGCTGCAAGTTGCAGAGGGGCGGACCTGACCATCTAGGGGTGGACCCAACCTCGAGGGGCAGACTTGACTTGACAGGAAACCGGACCTGACCTCTAGGGGCGGACCCGACCTTGCCCAGTGGCGGATCTGCCCTCCATAGACTTTAGAGAGTTGATTTTTGCAGATTTTTCATAGAGGGGGCAAACCTAACCTTTAGACAGGTGGACCTGCCCTCCAGACACGCAGACCTGCCCTCTAGATAGGCGGACCTGACCTAGATAGCTTTTTCCAGAAAGTGAAATTTTAGTTTTTAGCACTCCTTTTGGCTGTTTTAAGTGTTTCTAACCCCCTAATGTGTCTTGTTTGAGTTTGTGAGAGCATCTAATCGACATTTGGCAAGGAACAAGGACAAGATTCATTAACAATTTTTCTTGCAGGGTTAGTTATTTATTAGCCACTAGTTGTTTTTCATAACTTAGGCACATAGTTTAACTAGGGGTGTCAATTAATCTTATTTTTCATGCTTGTCGGTAAGCTATTTGACGTATCCAATCCCCTTGCACCATTTGGAGATCCTGGGTGACAATAAATCATAGCTTACCAAGTCTTTTTGATTCACCCTCTTTTTCCTTTTCTTAGCAGGACTTGCTTGGGGATTTCATCACCCCAAGGGACAATTCCAACCACGCATACCAGCAGGGTATATAAAGGAGGGAGAGTGAAAGTTGTACCTCAATCCAACCACGTTATAATTGGCAAAGTGTCGAGATGACGTGAAGAGTTGTTCTGAGCCTCTAGTATCCGTTAAGGTTCCCGACTCACACTTGTAACGGGTTGGTGTTCACGGTTTGGGCCTCATGTACTGAGTGTATGTCGAGGACTCCTTAGCAACCATGTTCATCCTAGAATAGAAGACTTTGTCAGCCATACCCCTTTCTACTAATCTTAGGATTGTGTTGTCTGAATTGTCTTCTTTGTGCAAAATCAATAATTTTTTGTTTAGTCATATCCTTTTGATTGATGTTTGTTGTGTTTTGGGTCATTTACCTTAGTCATCTTTTCAAAAGTCAAGTTTAAACCTATCTAGGGGCGGACCTGACCCATCCAGGGGTGGACTTGACCTTTGAACCAGCCCATTTAAGCCTTTTTTAGCCAATTTTGACCAACTTTTGTCTGATAGGCGGACCTAACCTCTAGGGGCAGACTTGACCTTTGAACCAGCCTTTTTCAGCCTGTTTTAGCCAAATTTGACCAACTTTTGTCCGACAGGCAGACCTGTCCTCCCGACAGGTGGACCTGCCCTCCACAGGTGAACCTGACCCATCCTAGGAGCGGACCTGACCCTTTACCAGTCAATTTTATCATCTATTTCGTCATTCAGGATACTCGTTTCACTGTTTCATGTGCTCGTTTCATCGTTCTAATCATTTGTCTCCCTATTTTGAACATTCATACACTCGTTTCTAGAGTCCATTCACCATCTTAAATGTTCATCCCCTTAGTCTGGGCATCCATTCACTCATTTAGAGTCCTCATTTCTCCACTTCGAACCCACGTTCACTTAGCCATTCTCCACATTCTGGTTATCGTTTCCTCATTTTGGATCACCAATATTTTGTTAAACTTCATTAAAGCAGTAGTCCAAATTAACCTAGGTGTTCATCTCTAATCGTCATCTATCACAATCGACTTAGGATTGTCATCCGTCCTAAGTCGGCCATCCTTGTTAGCCCAATCAATCCACTTCTATCTCAAGTTGGATTCAATGTCGTTATCATACATCCACCCCTTTAGTCGATTAATCAACACCTAGCATTACCAAGGATCACTCTTGAACTTGGTTTCAGATTTCGGTCATTATCATTCATCCCACCATCCAATCCTATTAATCGATCATTAATCCAAATCAAATCCTCATATCATCGAATGCAAGTTGACCAATTGTCTACCAATTAACCCAATCTAATCTCGTCAAACAAATCCACTTTGGTCGAGTCAATCATCCAAATCAATCCTCTTGAGCCACATCCTTGTTCGCTAATCAATCATTGAATCAAATCAATATTTTCATCATCAAGGTCATCCTAGCATCCTAGTCCATCATATCATCTTGCATGCCCGTTTAGACCCGGTCACAAACAAGGAAAATGGTTGAGCAACAAGCCCAAAATTCCCAACTAAACATCCCTCAAGATCCCAACAACGCAATTAATGTCTCACAAGATCCCAATAACGGTATGAATATCCCTCGAGATCCTCATAATGGTGCATCATCACAATCCAATATTGATGGTCAAAACACATCACCACCCAAGGATGAGAACATGGTCAACCAACCCGAACTCACTGTTACCCATTTTTCACCTATGGGTTCAATCAAGCAGGGCAACCCATACTTTCGGAGGCTCTCCAGGATTAGATGGAGGAACACTCGCATCAGGGTCACAATTTTTCTAACTTGTTTGCTTCTTGTGCAGATGTAGGAGAAATGATGTCTTATTTTGGCACGTGGATTTAATGTGGCTCCCAAGAGGGTTGAACCCAGCGTGCATATCTTCAGTTTGGGGGTGGGTTTTTTTTTTCTCCTTGTCTTTCCCTCATTTTTCCTTTTCTTGTCTCCTCTTTGTTTCTGTTGGAGGCGCAACCGGGTCAGAACCTTAACTTGAAACTTGATGAAAGTTTTATTTTCGGTTTTGTTCCCGGTTCCGCCCCCACCTGTGGTTTGCCCGGGGTCAGTTTTAGTTCTGATCCTGCCTTTCTTCCTTGTGCGCCTTCTTTCCTTTCTCGGGCCCGGGATCAAGTCGGAACCCGAATTTGGAACTTTTTAAAATTCAGGTTCCTGGTCTCGTTTCGGTTCCGGACCCAGTTCCGCTCTTTCTTCTTTCCTTTTATTTTTGGCCTAGGATTGGGGGTAGTCTCTTCCTCCTTGGTTTCCCCTTGTGTTTTCTTTCTTCCTTCATCTTTTGGGTTTTGTCAGGGGCAGGACCGGGTCGAAATCTGAAACTAAGACTTGAGGAAAGTTTCAGTAACGGATTTATCCCTGATCCTGGTTCCGCCAGTATTCATCTGCTTTGCTCCCCGCCCCTTTTCTTCCCTGGTCCTGGTTCCGATTAAATTTTTGTCCCACCCCGCCAGTTTTGAAGAGTATTGACCAGAAGTGAAGTCTCCCCGACAACAGTAAGGTTTCGGCGTGAGATATATTTCAGCATATGGTTTCGGAAAACTGGTAATGTCTCGCCGATTGAGTGGGAGACCTCGATATGTGTTTGCCTTCGGCAGGAGTCTTGCCGACAACTGAAGACCTTGCCAAGAAAGTTTGACGTTGGTGAGGGGTCTTACCAAAGCAGGCATGTTACACCGACAACACAATGAGTTTAGCGTAAGTCTCGGCAACTTGGAAAAGCATTAAGACCTTTCAGTGTAGCAAAAGTTGTCTATGTGATGACTTGCCGACAGATGAAAGCTACAGCGACAAGCATGGAAAATGAATGGACTCGTCGGCAAGACATGGAAAGTGTCACAGCGACAAAGCAAATATCGGTATAACTATGGGGCATCGCCATGAGGTCCTATCGACTTGATAAAGTCTCGGCGAAAAGAATACGGAGCTCGGTAGAGTAAAGAGTGTTTGGGATAACCTCAATCAACTCCTGCCGAAATTAAAGAGTGTTCAGGGTGACCTTTTTCCTTCGGTGAACGTCTCACCAACACACAAAAGTCTTGCCGAAAGAGATGGAGCAGCTTGGCATAGGATAAAACCTTCAGCAAAGCGTCTTGCCAAAGGATGAAAGTTACAACGACTGAGTACTTCGGAGTAAGCAATAGAGATCACTAGAAGGTCTCAGCAAAAATGCAAGGTCTCGCCGACAACACAATGAGTTTGGCGGAGGTCTCCCTGAAGCGGATGCCTTCGCTAAGGAATGGGGATCTTGATGAGATGTCTCAGCAATATAATAGAGTCTTGCCAATGGCTTCAGGGATATCGATATGACTTTTGTAGCTCGCTAGAGGGTCTCACCGACTGTCTTGAGCTATGCCGATAATAGATAAAAGCGAGATAGTCACGTCGGCGAGACATGATTTGTGTCTCACCAACATGCAATGTCGTCCGAATCACTGACCTATCCGAGAAAGCTATGTGGAGTGTGATCATCCAATCAGAGAGGGATAAAAGTGAACCGTGGCAATCCAGAAGATCAACAAAATGTGAATGTAGCACGTATCTGTTGTGAGCTCAGGGCATTCAAAGTTTTCAGCCGAGGTTTTTCGAACAAGACACGATGCCAGCATCAGAGTGAATGCGGTAGCTGCAAAATATCTACAGAGGCTTCTCCAAAGATGACTCTTCACCGACAGGGACACACAGGGTGCATCATTAATTGCTTGAAAAGATCTAGGAATAGTTTCCTTCTGAGCGGGATATTTTTGTAAGCCCTAAGGGGCCGAGATCTTTTCTGTATATAAGGAATTTTTTGCCTTCTTGTAAAAGGAGTTCAGATGTACACTCTTCTGAAGTCTGTGACCCTTTTGCGGTCCTCTCTCAGACTAGCATGTTTTTGTAACTCAATTTGGAACATAATATACAAAATTTTCCTTGGTTACCATTGATGGTCCATCTTTGGCCTTCTGATTCTTGTGAAGTATTGTGCATTCTTTTGTGATTCATTGAGCTACTTAGTGAAATTTTCTCTTTCCTTATTTCTTTTGTTTCATGTCATGCCTTTCTTTGTAGAAGTAGTATCATGTAGGTTTCAAACTGTATTTACTTAATCTTGCACATGATCTTCTATTTTGTGAAAATCTACCTTTCCTTCTTGAAGCTCATGGGCATGTCAAACCTGTTTGAATGTGTGATCTACAGGATCTTGTTGTGCAGTCTCATGGTTGTCACCAATATTCAAGTGTAGCTCGAGTATCTCATTGTTCCTGTCATTTCGGTGTATCACCTTAGTTTAGTTTTCATTTTATGCATTATCTCTCTCCCCTTTCCTTCAAGAATCAGTAGTTTTAGGTGATACCCAAAGGAAGTCAGCCTTCTCCGAAGGTTCATTTCAGTTATAGGTGACCCACAGCCTTGAAATGATCCCATGTTGCTCTAGAATGCTCAGTTTCTTGCAAACTTAGCACAGGGTGCAATTCTAGGTGACAACAGTTTCATTTGAGGAACAATTTAGTAACCCTATCAATGTGCAAATGACAGATCGCCTTCTCAAAAAACATGGGGAAGAAATATTGGCCCATCTAATTGGGAAAGGTGTAAAGCCTCCATCAGGTGTTGACCTATCCAAGTATGGTAGCTCCACGTCTAACATACCCCAAGGCTCACAAAACACACCAGGTAGTTCGTACGTTCCCAATGTTCCTCCAGTGGAAGGTTAGCATCAACCTGAATTCGGCAACACCATTCTATATCACGTTAAAAATAGCTCACACCCCGCAATCTCGGTCATCGGGGCTCCTCAAGCAGCTGATCCCAATGATCCTTTTGCCTATGGCATGCCATAAAACATTTTACAACTGCCGCCATTAATGCTAATAGCACCACCCCTTTCAAATCAACCTCCTATCAATGCTAGGGGCACCCCTTTTACCGCATTGCCTCCACCTTCTGGGGCCACAAACTTTCCATCGCCTTCATACACATCTCAATAGCCTCCCCAATCTAACATACCACCTCCATTATTGCCACAAGGTACATCCCAACTGAATGTCCCCTTTGGTACCCAACAACCTCTATTGTAGAACATCTCTACATTATCTTAGACACCTCATCAACAACAACCTCTGCATAACCCCTTAATCTCTTCACAATAGCCCCCACACCAATCGCAATGCAATATGTCCCAACCTCCCGCCCAGACCATATCCACGTTCCTCGCATTCATTCTACGTCTGCAAGTCCAATCACAATGCAACATCCCATCTCGGCCCACGGAACACCTCACATCACATCAACAACCTCCCCAACATTATTATTATCCTAACCAATAGCCACCTTATGTGGCCTCCCAACAATCATAACAGTACCTTCAGTACCAGCAAGCCAATTCGTAACATCACATTCAAGCTCCTCAACATCCCACCGCACATTTTTACCAAATGAATCTGTACTATATCTCACAACAACCCCAACACCAACAAAATCCCTTGGCATACCAGCAAGGGGTATCATCATCTCACTATCAAAATCCATACCTCAACCTTCAGACATTGTCTCAGTAAGATCCTTCGTCATCCTATCATCCATATCCATCTAACCCATCCTTGGCTTTTGTGCCACCAGTCAACTCAGATCTGTTAGAAATCAAAGTTGCTCTAAAAGATCTTCAAGCTGGGACGGGAAAACAATCGTTCAAATTTGAGGACATATGTCCCTATCCATTTGATCCCTCCATCTCATTGATCCCCTTCCCTAAACATTTTGAAATACCAAAATTTGACAGATACAAAGGAAACAAAGATCCTAAGGCCCATTTGCAAGAGTTTTACTCCTAGTGTCAAGAAGTTATGCACAATGACAACTATCTCTTGTGTCTGTTTCCATGGAGCCTAACGGGAAATGCCCTAGAATGGTTCATGGGACTAGAACGAGGGTCCATAAAATCCTTTGTTGATCTTTCAGAAAAAAATTTTTCTTACTTCTTCAATTTGGAGAAAGACACTAATACATTGGATCTCCTCAAATAGAAACAATTAGAAGGTGAAACGTTTACTAGCTACCTGCAGAGGTGGCATGCACTAGCGAGATAAATGAAAACCCCTCTCAAAGAGAAAGATATTGTCACCCTCTTCGTAGAAAACTCTCATCTCGACATGGCTCATAATTTTAGGTTACATTGTGTCACCACATTCGTTGAGAGAGTGGAAAAAGGACCCATCCTTGAATGCACCCTTATCGCCAAATGGCACATCAAGATACATAACCATGATAGAGAAAGGCCATCTAGTGATAAGTCTCACTTTTGGAACAAGAACAAAAATGCAGTGAATGATGGTGTCACTGACACTAAACATGTTCAGGTGGCCAATACATCCCAGAGACAAAAACCATTATTACCTAATGCCATATATGTGCCACAGGGGGCATGTCGCCCTCCTCAACAGTCAAACCAGAATAGTCAAGGGAACGATAAACACCAATATGCTCAATTAGGAGAACCCTTGAGTGTCGTCTTGAATAAGTTGTTACAGGTCAACTATCCAATCACGTACCCTGTCACCAAACCACTTGATGAATCCAAGCCTAAACCTACCTAGTTTAGGGAGAATGAATATTGTGAATTCCATAAAGTCAAAGGACACACTCTGAATAAGTCTCAAGGTCTCAAAAACTATGTCCAAAATCTTATCGATCGAGGAGATATCAAAGTCGACACCAGTCAAGCTTCGTCATCTAATGCTCAATTGTAGATATACCAAAATGCCTTCCCTAACCATAATCAAGGCCCAAGCACCTCTAGCAGCAATCCCCAAGACAACAACACAAATAATATAAGCTATAAAAATGTACCCCTCAATTATGATGGCATTGTCCATTACATTGAGCAGGTAGAACCCCATGTGTCTATGATACATGTTAAAGCTAAAGATCCTCAATGTGTTGTTACTACACAATGATCCTGCATTACTATCTAGATAGCTTGCACATCTGCTCAATCAAATCCTGTAAACTCTCAGTACAACATTATTGATCACTTAGGAAAGACCCCTACTTAGATCTCAATCTTGGATTTTCTTAAGTCTTCTCCCATACGTCAAGAAATTCTCAATAGAGCCTTACAAGAAACCCATGTACCTAATGACATTGATCCCACATGATTCCAAGCCTTAGTGGGACACTTGGCTTTGTCTTACCAGCTACACTTCAGCCAGAACGATATGCCAAATATTGATGCCAATCACAACCGTCCATTGCACATTGAAGTCTTGGTTGCCCATCATAAAATAAAAAGGGTCATGGTAGATAATGGCTCTGCCCTCAATCTATCCACTCTGAAATTCATAAAACAGGTGGGGTATACTCAAGTGGATTTGAGTAACCAAATCATCACAATCAAGGCTTATGATAATGCAGAAAGAAATTCTGAAGGGATTATCAGTCTTCCTATTCAAGTTGGACCTATAGTTCAGTATACTACTTGTCATGTCCTTAATCTGGACTTACCATATAATATCCTCCTCAGCCACCCATGGCTCCATGCCATGCAAGTCGTCCCCTCCATGTACCATCAGTCCCAAAAATTCTCGGTTAATGGACAAGAGATCACCATTTATATCGACCCACAACCATTTGAATATTGTTGTGCTCTAGAAGTATCATTTCCCCATTTACATTATTGTCCTAGGGTTAAAAAGGGGGCATCTCAGTCATCATCCTCCAATCCACCATCCACCACAACATCCACTCCATCTCCCACCACCAATCCTGCAATCACCAAAGTCCAGATCAATAACAAGGGGTGTGGGGAATATGAAATGCATACAACCCTAAATGTGGCAACCATGCCACCATCACCACACATGAATGGCTAAACTTCGTAGGCTACTCCAAAAGAAGACAAGACTGTCACCTTCAGTGTTAAAAACATCCCCACCACCACTTTCCAGACTCCTAGTATAAAGACAAATGCACCAGAAGAAGATATCAGTTAGTGGGTATACCATGAAGAACCCCAACCGGATCCACCTCTAAAGGAATATTTTCAAGAAGTATACCCTTGGTCAGCTAAGTTCACAGAAAAGTATAACTACCAAGGTAGGGGCCTAGGTAAGGAAGAGCATGGGTGGTTGCAACCTATTGACGTATCAAAGCTGCCAAGGAATATAGGCCTCGGATATGACAAAAAGCAGAAAGGCCCTACAACATCATCTAATACTTCCAATAGTGTTACTGTGGAAAATGGTCCCTTGGAAGACATACCCGAGGAGGAATCTATCATACGTGTGTACGATGATGTTGATCACACGGATCTGTCATCCATGTTTGATTGCTTATCTATCTTTACCATTATCCTATCCCTTCACCATCCCAAAATTATTGATTAGGACCTACGTGATAGTGCACCTGTCAATGTCTCCTTGGATACATATGTCAACCTCATGGGATTGGGGGGGATGAACGCTCCAGTCGCAAAAATTAAAAAAAGAAAAATAAAAAATGGTCATCTAGTGAAAACCTCCCTGAGGCACTTCTTGACCTAGAAAAAGTAAAAATAAATGACGCATCTGATAGCGAAAAACCTCGAAGAGGCGCTGGAGGATGGAGACGTTCATCTTCCCCTTGTGGGAACTCAATTATCCACAAGGTCATCCATCCTAGTTGAAGAAACTCAAGAAGTTAATTTGGGTAATGCAGAAAACCCTAAGATCACCTATGTGGCCAAATCTTTATCAGAACAAGAATATTCAGTCATTGTTCAGCTACTCCAAGATGGTATCATTAACTTTGCTTGGTCATACTCGGATATGCTAGGCTTAGACCCTGCTTTAGTAGTTCATTATCTAGATGTTCACCCAGATGCCAAGCCTGTCAAATAGAAGCTCTACAAGATGCATCCACAGGTAGCATTATTAGTCAAGAAGGAATTGGAGAAACTACTGGATGCCAGTTTTATCAGACCATTGACTACTCTGAGTGGATCTCCAACATAGTGTATGTTGCCAAACCAAACAAAGACATTCAGATTTGTACAAACTTTTAAGACCTTAACAAAGCTTGTCCAAAAAATGACTTCTCGCTGCCCAATATTGACATGCTAGTTGACTTGACTGTGGGACATGAGATGTTATCCCTTATGGATGGTTTCTCTGGTTACAATCAAATCCAAATTGCACTTGAAGATCAACACAAGACCGCTTTTACAACACCTTGGGGTAATTTTTGTTACAATGTTATGCCCTTTGGCCTCAAGAATGCGGGGGCGACATATCAGAAGGAAATGACTGTCATCTTCCATGACCTCATCCATATTATCATGGAGGATTATGTCGATGACTTGCTAGGAAAATCCACCACTTCAGTCACACTGGGGATATTGTTGGCATAACGTGATGAATTGTCAAAAGAAAGAGCAATCTACTACATCAGTTGAACACTGGTCGGTTATGAATTAAACTAATCTCCCATGGAGAAAGCTTGCCTTGTAGTAGTTTTCAGCACACAGGAACTTTGACATTACATGCTCAGCCATCCAGTCAAATTAATAGAAAAAATTGATCCACTAAAGTATTTGTTATCCAGAACCACTCTAACTGGTCGCATGGCTAAGTGGGTCATGCTCCTAAATGAATTTTACATAGAGTACGTGGATCACAAAGCCATAAAGGGACAAGTCATAGTTGATTAGTTGGTTGAGGAACCATTAGTGGATGCTTACCCTCTAGTCACTGAATTTCTAGATGAAGAAGTTTTCACAGTTACAGAAGCACCTATCTGGCTATTGTATTTTGATGGCTCATATACTCATAATGGGTCAGGTGCGGGAATTCTATTAGTTACCCCTCAAGGTGATTACATTCCAAAATCATTTAGGATAGCATTCCCATGTACCAACAACATAGTTGAGTACGGAGCCCTCCTCCTGGGCCTCCGAATTGCAAAGCAATGGCACATAACTCACTTGAGGGTCTTTGGTGATTCATTGTTGGTCATTAAGTAGGTTAATGATGAATTCCTAACAAAAAATGATAAGCTATTACCCTATAAGTGCATGGTGGATGATTTCAATAAATATTTTACCTTCATACAATTTGACCAAATTCCTAGAGCATAGAATAAAGTAGCTGATGCAATGGCTACTATTGGCTTCCTGATTGACATGCCTAAAGATTGAATAGAGTGTGAGTTCCTTGTGGAACAACTTTTAATCCCAATGTATGATATCCCTAAGACGGATATGGTGTGCGACATTGTGGGTCCCACTTCCCCATGGTACCAAGACATATATACCTATTTGCATGATAATATTCTACCCCCAGATTTTACACGCAATCAACGTAAATCCTCCATTCACCGTTCTTCACGATACATTATCGTCGGCGATATGATTTATCGTTGCAAGTATGATGGAATCCTCCTTAGATGTTTGAATGAGACTGAAGCCCATACTACATTAACGAAGGTACATAGTGGTGTTTGTGGGGCTCATTCAAATGGTATGGCTTTGGCCAAAAGGATTCTCTGAGCTAGATATTATTTTCCTACATTAGAACATGATGCTTGTGAATTCATGAAGAAATGTCTTCCCTGCCAACAACATGCAGATTTGATTCTTGCTCCAACACAGGACTTTCAACCCCTCCTAGCATCGTGGCCCTTCTCTCAATGGGGTTTCGACTTGATTGGAAATATTTACCCACCATCTTCTGATGGCGATACATCATAATTACTGCCACTGAGTACTTCACCAGGTGGGTGGCAGCAATGCCACTCTCACAGATCACCGGTACTCAAATTTCAAAATTTATCATTTACCATATTCTCTGCAGATATGGTATTCCATCCACCATCCTCTCTGATAATGGAAGACCTTTTAAAAACTAGGCCATGAAACACCTCTGTGACACCTTTCATATCCAACATCGTTGGTCAACGCTTTATTATCCCCAAGGTAATGGTCAGGCAGAAGCAACCAACAAGACCCTTATCCGCATCCTCAAAAAGATTGTCAATAACACTGGTCGAGATTGGCACCTCCATATTCATCCTACCCTTTGGGCATATCGCACCTCCATCTGCACCCCTATTGGCACCACCTCCTATTATTTAGTGTATGGTGACGAAGCCATCTTTCCAATCAAAGTTGAGCTCCCATCATTGAGGATTTCTCTGAAGAACCTTATCAGTGAGGAGGATTCTCGTGTTGCACGACTTGCACAATTGGAGTTACTTGATGAAAGAAGAATCAAATCCTATGATCATCTGCAAGCATACCAAAACCGCCTCAAGCATAACTACAATAAGAAGGTTTGTCCTCGACATTTCCAGGTTGTTGATCTTGTCCTTAAAGAGAACCAGCGTACCCAACAAGACTGTGATAAAAAAGGAAAATTTGAGGCAAACTAGTTGGGTCCTTACATCATAACTGCTAAATATGGATTTGGGGCATACAGAATTTCTACCCTTGAAGGAGATCCCCTCGAAGAACCTATCAATATCATGCATCTAAATAGGTTCTACACCTAAGTTCGCTTGGTAACCCCACCTATCAAAAAAATCCAAAAATAGTAAAGAGAAATAAATTTTTCCTATGGTGAAAACAACTTTTTGGTGGTGCCTTGGATAAGTACGGGTGGTGAAAACCTAGTAATAGGCATCATCCGTAGAGGGATTAATCATTATCTACTTGGCGTTCTAGTTATTTTATGCTTTCATCCGCCCTATCATCCTCACCCATCCCATCCTCAGCCGCTTGGTATATCTCTTGATTAAGCATTGGACGCTCCATCTTGGCTATCCCTCATCCTGAGCTTTTCAGTATCCCACTCTGAGCTTATGTTGTTCATCTGATCATCGGTCAGTTTGTGTCTTCATATACCCCCCCAATCATGTTGGTCTCCATCTAGATCTCATCTTGTCGTGTCTTTTGTCGAACTATGTTTCCCCTGCACTGTCACGTAGGCAAGGTTGATCATTTGATCTGCCCCCGGGGTATTCTGACCATCTCATGTTGGTCGTCCATCATCTGCCTTCATCGTCCTTTTTCTGCTTTATCCATGGTATTTTCTTGAACTACGAGGGCTCTGCGCTTTCACGTAGGCAAGGATAATCTTTGATCAGCCCCCGAGCCCCTAGGTTTGTAGGGTGTGTCAGTCTGTCTCCTTGTTTGGCTCGTTCTTCACAAACAAAATCCCCTAGTGTCAGGAGATCTGGTTAATGAAAAACATCTCACGTCAACTGGGTCATTCTAGTTTAGTATCCATCATTGGTCTCAACAGGATGCATCCTTCCTAGCAAACCACATCAATCCCATCCATCCCCTTGATCCTATGGCAAAGGACATTTGAAATTTATTGCGATCTTTTGATGCTTTTGGACTTTGTTTTATCATTTTAGCTCCCTATCATCACTTGTCATGGTCGCCTTGGGCCATCATATCATGGTGTGCTTTGACTCGTCGACATAGGGGCGTATGTTGATCTTTTTTTTGTTGATGTCTTCTTGGTTGTCCCACGTAGTACCCACCAAGATCCCCGAGGTCTTGTGTTACACTAGGGCATCCTTGTGTGTTTGTAGTTATCCCAATACCTAGCTCGACCAAGGTCATCATAACCTTGGGGTGTTGAGATAGCCTTTTTGGTTGCTATGTTTGTTTCATGCATTGGATGCTAACTCGCCTTGGTCTTACATATCAGGGTATTCGGTATCTTATGCTATAGCAAAAATCAATGGTTCGAAGATGGAAAATTGCGTTGTTGATTGCATTTCATTTCATTACATGCACCCTTCATTCAGCCTTGTTCATGACCCATGACTTGTGATTTAGGTTGTGTAAAAATTTGCCTCTTTTCCCTCTTAATTTTCCTCTCAGGGTACTAATGGTTTTTTTATAGGTGTAGTATCACACCCACAATACACCTCTCGCCTATCCACATTCCCATGCAAGTCCTTACTGACACTTAAGGTTTGCATTATAGGAACTCATCTTTCATTCATATTTCATGTTACATTATAGATTCAACATATTTCATAGTTCATAGACTGATTAGATTAAGCACCAGAGTTTCATTTAACCCATACATGTCCATATTAACATTCACATAATACATGCATTACTGCCTACGAAAACATAGTGTTGGATACATCCTAATTACATTTCATACCAAATAATCATATCATCCCATACATAAACCAAATCATCCATCCACATAAGCATGTGCATACGTAAACCAAATCATCCATCCACATAAGCATGAAATATCATATACATGTGCATACATAAACCAAATCATCCATCCACGTAAGCATGAAATATCATATACATGTGCATACATAAACTGAATCATCCATCACAAAAAACATAATGCATAGTGTCAATAAGGGCTATCGCATATCATAATCAAAATAATACAATGTACATCTTGTCACAAAGTTTCAAACATAATCTACCACATATCCATCATATATCATCAAATAAGGTACAAAATCCATAGATGTAGAGCACCTCTAATCTCTGCCGATAAGTAATAAACGTCCATCCTGTGTCTGTCAAAAAATTGGTATCCTGTCATCTGCTCTCTGACTGCTCTATTGTGAGTTTCCCACGTCTGATCTCTACGGAGAGGCAGGCACTAGCCCTCTGTGCGTAGGAGTCCCCTGATACTCATGGGTAGGAGTCCTCTGGTAACCACCGTAAGGAGGAGTACGTTGATAGTCACTATACCCTCTGGTACGTGTCCCTAATGACTAGGACAGTACTGGCATCTAAGGTACCTGTCTGATGTAGCGCATTGTGTGTTGCGCCGGATCTGGAACGACATGCTCATACACACACTTCCAGTAACTCGCCTCCTACATATAATCATCTCTCTGCCCAGCCTGCTATTTGGCGGCATTCCGCTCATGCCTTTACTTGTCTTGATCTCCACTAATAGCTCTTTTCTCCTATGCTCAGGCCTCTTGTGCCAATATTAGCCCTGCTAGGTACAACGACAATGTCGGTACCCTGCAAGACAAGCATTTGTCCACATCCAGCTACTGCCGCTGAATCGGTAGCTCGTCATCACCAAATACAACCTACAAGGACTTGTCCAGTGCCTTGCCCTCTACACGACACTTGCTAACCACGAGCCTTGCTATGGGGAGCCTTAGAATCCACCATACGTCCTCTAAAGTCACTGTCATCTCCCCAGTCGGTAGATGAAATATCGATGTCGTCGAGTCCCAATGCTCTATCAATGCTGTCAGCATGGCCTTGTGGGCCTTAATCATCGGATAAGATAACATGTGGAACAATCCTGCCTCTGCTAACACCTGATGATTTGCACCTGTCATCGTTGCTATGCATCTCCTCAGCACCTCAGACCGTCTCTCCCACGTCTGCAAACCCTCCACATTATGCATCCATGACAAGACCACTATATCATTTTCTTATTTTGTTCCTGCTTAGTTTTGTCTCCCTTTCCCCCCCCGGCCCCAGGATTTCCCTTCCATGTCTTTTTCCCTCTCCTTTTCATGTTTCCCCTCTTTTTCGTTCCTCTCGGATCCCTCGGCCAAGCCCTCGGCCTTGCTCGTGACCCCGGACGACCTTGCCCCGGCTCAGGTGGACCCACCCTGGTCCATGGGTGGACCCGCCCCGGCTTGGGCGGACCTGCCCTAGCTTGGCAGACCCACCCCGGCTCGGGTGGACTCCCACCTGGCAGAGGGCGCTGCCACTCTAGCTCGGGCGGATTTGCTCGAGCTCCCGCCTAGATGTGGGCAAATTCGCCCGCACTCGCGGGAGGATGTGCCCGGATGCAAGCGGACTCGCCTGGTCTCCCGGGTGGATCCCTAGGTTGTGTGGGTGGACCCACCCACGTCCGTGGGCGGACCCGCCCCCCATACGTGGGCGGACCTGCCCGGGCGTGGACGGATTCGCTCCTTCATGAGATCTGAGCAAAAATTCCCCCTCCCCTAGTGTTTTTTTTTTAATTTTAATTTATTTATTTTATCTCCCACCCCTAATAATTTCCTCCCCAATTGAACCTAAAATCTCATTTTTTTTCCTCCTACCCATTTTTCCTCCCTCCCACCCCAACAAAACCCATATTTTCAAATTTTTGAAAAACTTAAATGAAATGACAAAAATCACAAAGTTGGGTTTGGAGCTAACTTGGTGTGGCACGACACACTCGCTGAAGAATCATTGTCTCTCGTCCCCCAGTGGATGATGTCGCTATCATACTCTGGCATCATGCACTTTCACTCTTGCCCTCTCCTTTTCCCCCTCTCCTTCTCACTTGACAACTGTCCAAATGAGGAGAGGTAATTATTAGAATTACCTTTTATAACCCTTTTCCCTCCCTTTTCCCCTTTTTTAAATAAAGGGAATTTTTTTCTCTTTATTTAGCTTTTTTTCCCCAACTAATTCATTCACCCTCTATCTTCCCGGGGCCACCATTTGCACACTATATACCCATTGGCATCTGCTCAAACGCCAATCTTTTTGGTTTTTCGTGCTCTTTTCAATGACATATACTACTCCATACTTTCGAGAAGTTTTCTGAGGCCCCTTTTCCTTCTCTGTTTGCCTTCTCGAGGGGGCATACCCTACCATTCTCTCCCAATCTTCCGCCGTAAACCTTCTCTTGTGAGACTAGGACATTCCCTTTAATTCCCCTCCATTTGGGCAGCTCATACAAACTGTCCCATACTGGGGCATCTCTGTTTTGGTCGCTTCTCTATAGAGTCATTTGTATTTTATTTTCTTTGAAACCCTATTATCCTAATAGTGTTTCGAAGAGGGGAAAAATATAGACATCTAAATTTGACCACTTCCATATGGTCAAAGACATCTCCTTAATCATCCCTTTGCTCATCTACTTCATCATCTTTGCCAGTATTAATTAAATCATTCATTTAATTAATATTTCGTGTCCTACATAATGTTTTCAAAGTATTTAATTGAATAAATACTTTTCCCCTCTTTCATTTCTAAATTAAATAAATATATCACTTTATTTAATTTAGTCATATTACCTGTTGAAATTTTAAATTTATTTTTTAATTCCTCACTGTCTCTCTCATTGTCACATCCTCCAACTTTTGCAAGTTGGTTTCTAATCCCTCTTAACCACCTAACCTTCTTCTAATCATAATTAATTTATGGTTAAGATGTGCACACCCCTAATCATCATTAGGGTCACATCCTCCATAATTTTCCACTTGCCTCTAATCTGTCATTAATTTGTCTAATCAAGTACTTGCACAACCTTAATCACTTAATTAGGTCAGCCTAATCCCCATGTCATTTATGGAATGTGTCCTAAGTCAACCTTATTAAAGGCTTTCTCCTTTTGGAGAAGGCACTCCATTCCCCATTTGAATTCTTAATTCACATTTAATCCCCCAATGCATTTCAAAGAATTTTAAATTCCTTCTCTCATCCCCATGTGGATATTTGAGAAATTTTTAATTTCTTACATGTCCTCTCACCCATATGGGGACAAGGACCTCCTTTATGAGATCTTGTCCCAATCCAAAGGTACTATGTAGTCCCTCCATGTCATGTACTCTCCTTCCAACTCATGTACACCATCATTTTCAAGCCACTTCACATGCCACATGTCAAGATGTGAGGGCTAGTGAGTTCTCAACTCACCATAGCCCTACATTTTGGCCTTGTTGGTTTAATCCCAACCATCCATTTCTCTAGAGAATTCAAAGTTCTCTATAAATACCTCATCTTTTCTCTCATTTTGGAAGGAAATCATTATGCTAGCCAAACTCTTGCAAATTTTTCTCTTGAGCCATACTTAGCCAAATACTTGCATTTGTATCCACTTTCACCCATTTTCCATTCATCTTGCATTCATCTTGCATCTCTTGCCATCAAAGGAGCATACACTACATCAAAGATCGAAGGGCCAACCAAAGGACAACTCAATAAGCTAAAAGGTTCCATTTTGTTTTGTTAAGTTAATCATATGCTCAATCTTGAGGTGTAGGGTGTTTATATTTTTTGTTTGGACTTTTTTGTTTGTTGCTCATTTTCTAACACGTATTTTCACCCGTTCACAAAACCCTTGGCTTTTTGACAAACTACACATTTCAACAAATTTTTTGATGTCACTTTGCATTTTGGGCCAATAGTAATACCTTCTTACCTGCTACAAGGTTTTGTCCACACCAAAATGACCCCCTAAACTACCAGAATGCTTCTATTTAATCAGATTATTCCTCATAGAACATTTGGGAATACACAACTGAGCATCCTTAAACAATAATCCTTTTTGAATCAAGAAATATAAATTGTCTTCATGAAATGTATCATTAAATTGAATGCAAGAAGCATAGATATCTTTGAAATCATCATCTCCTTCATACATACCTTTCAAAGCATTGAAATACCTACACTTTGGAGTTGAATTTCTTGAACCGACATTTGTCTTCTGCTCAAAGCATCTGCCACCTTGTTTGAATGCCCCATTTTGTGTTTTATTGTATAGGTGAAGCTTTGGAGGTACTCCTCCCACTTCACATGTATGTGGTTGAGTTTGTCTTGGTTGTTTAAGAAACTCAAAGCATAATTGTTAGTAAAAACAATAAACTCTTTAGGAAGGAGATAGTGTCTCCACTTCTTCAATTATTGTATCGTGGCATACAATTCCAAGTCATAAGAAGAATACTTCTTCTTGGCCTCATTAAGCTTTTCACTGAAAAATGCCACAGGTCCTCCCTCTTGGCTCAAGACTACCCCAATTGCATACCCACTTGCATCACATTCAATTGCAAATAGCTTATTGAAATCAGGCAATGCTAAGATGGGTTGTTGTGCTATCTTTTGTTTCAAAATTTGAAAGCTTTTTTCTGCCTCATTAGACCACACAAACCTTTTCCTTTTATCCCCTTTGATTGTATAAATAATTGGAGAGAAAATATGACTAAAATACTTCACAAATTTTCTATAAAAGCTAGTTAGGTCATGGAAACTTCTTACCTCACTGACTAAAGTTGGAGTAGGCCAGTTCAAAATTGCTTCTACCTTGCTAGGGCCCATCTTCAAAGTGCCTTTTGAAATCACAAAACCAAGGTAGACCAACTCCTCCTTCATGAATTCACAGTTTTTCAAATTGATCATCAAATTTTCTTCATTCAACCTCTTCAACACCATGTCCAAATGCTACAAGTGTTCCTCTTTAGTCTTACTAAACACAAGAATATCATCCAAGTATACAACTACAAACTTACCTATGAAAGGCTTCAAAACTACATTCATTAGTCTCATGAAAGTACTTGGTGCATTTGAAAGTCCAAATGGCATAACAATCCATTCATACAACCTCTCATTAGTTTTAAAGGCAGTTTTCCACTCATCCCCTTCTCTTATCTTGATTTGGTGGTAGCCACTTCTAAGGTCAATCTTTGAAAAGTAACAAGCCCCTCCTAAACAACCCATCAAATCCTCCATTTTTTGTATGGGAAACCTATACCTTATATTTATCTTGTTAATTTCTCTTGAATTAGTGCATATTCTCCAATCTCCACCTTTTTTTGGTGCCAAGACAATAGGGACAACACATGGACTTAAGCTTTCTCTTATGAGGCCTTTATCAAGCAATTCATGTATTTGTTTCCTTATCTCTTCATTTTGTTGAGGATTCATTTTGTATGCAGCCTTATTGGGTAGGTTTGCTCCTGGTATAAAGTCTATGGCTCACATCCCTTATAGGTGGCAAAGAACTAGGAAGCTCATCTATAACAATATCTTGGTACTTGTTCAACAAGGCTTGGACTTCCTTAGGCACATTTTCAGCCTTGGTTGTTGTCATAATAGATTTAGGTCTGATTATAATTGCATACCCTTGTCCACCTTCTTCTTTCATAGTTTTCAAGAATTCTTTTTCCGCAACCAACGTGACACTTGACCCAACTTGTGTGTGTACATTTTCATCTTGCAAAGGGGTGAGGGTAAATGAAACTCCATCCTTTTCAATCACATATGTATTTTTTTGTCCATCATTTTTTGCTTTTCTGTCATACTTCCAGGGTCTTCCTAACAATAGATGACAAACATCCATTGGGATGATGTCACACAATATCTTGTCTTTATACCCCCCAATATTGAATTCAACCCATGTTTGCTCATTCACTAGGACTTGTTGACCCTTATTCAAACAATAGACCTTGTAAGGTGTGGGGTGTGGGATTCTTAATGAGGGGCTCAAAGATACTTTTAATTAGTCATTTTATGGTTTAAAAGACTTGTTTATTTTATTAATTAACATGACTGGCGGTAGACTATATGCTGATATATTTACTTGTTTTACTTTATGTTTGGATAATTTGGTAGATATATTAGAGGTAATGCTTTATATTAAATGTGTTGCTTTTGTGATGATATTGATGAGTTAATTATGTAGTTTTAATCTTTTACTATCATAATTGGTATCCTATTCTTAAGGATCTTATTCAGGGTATTTAAGACTGATGATTGATGACTTAGTTCAAAGATAAAGTTAAACTCCCTATTTAACCACATGAAGACAATCACACCATTGATCACCCAGTTGGAGGATGAATCGCTCAAGTTTCAAATCAACACCTTTTAGTCAGTTTAGGAACTTATCATCCTAGCGTTGATCTGACATTTTTCCTTTGTCTGTTTTCAGTTTTTTTTTAGTTCTATTTTATTATTTAGTTTAGACACCTTGTATCTTGGTGATTAACGCCATTTTTGGAATAAGGATATAGTTATAAATATCCATCTTTAGGTTTTAGAAAGAAGTTAGATGATTTTCAATTGGAATTTGTAATTGTTGCATTACTATGTTTTGTATCCCTATTTTGATCAATTTGAATAAAAATAAGAAGTTAACTTGAATCATTGTGTTTGAGGTCTCACCGGAGGAAGAGCAAGGCCTGCTCAACCAAAGGAATTGACCTTGTGTGGTAATTCTGTGAGTTTATTTTATTTTTGTTCATTGGATGTTAAATCTGGAATGTTAATTTTGTTTGAATCATTTTCAGTAATTGTGTTCAATCGCTTTTAAGTTTAGTTCATCATGGTTAGATTAGTTTGTTAGATTCGTTATAAAGTTTATTGAGTTAATCAAGATTTAGATGTTGTTTGTAGGAATTAAGTTTGGTAATTGTCTATTGGGTTTCATTGAAGCAATGATGGAAACTTATGGAAAGATGAAATTGAAATTTGTTTGGAATCTATTCATGGAAATTAGTATTTATGTTTTCTAGATTAATCATTATTTCCTTGCAATTTATTTATGCTCTTTAAAATAGAATTTATTTTCCAGCAAATCTTAAGATAGATTTCTTTCAAAGTAAATTAGAATTAAATTTGGATTTTGAATTCTAGATTAAGAATTAAGGTAAATGTTAGTCTTTTCCATGAATCAGTCTTAATCAAGTCAAATGAAGTCAGAAATAAGTCGACAAAACTTTAAATTAGGAAATAAGATAGAATTGATCCTTAGGAATTAGTCGTTGAAGTTTAGCTCCTGAGAGCTCTTGAAGGAGCCAAACCGAAACCATAAGTCACTGTTTATAGTGCAAACCCCCCCCCAAAAATCTGTAACAACCATCCTTATCACATATAGCTCTGAGACACACATAGTTCCATAATTAAATGATGCAAGTTGTGACATCAACGATCTTTCCCATCAATTCTTTTCATCTTTAACTTTTCAACCATCTCTAAAGAAACCAAATTGTCTGTGGAACTAGAATCAACTACTTTACAAACCTTACCTTGAGATTTGCAGGTGATTCTAAACAATGATTTTCTTTGTAGAGGCTCTTTCACCACAGGGACCTCGAGCAATGTTCTTCTCATCATTAGGGATTCTCCAACCTTAGGAGCAGCATGCTGAGAAGGAGAGTTGACACTCTCACAATCTTCCTCTTGCACCAACTGTGTTCTCCTTTCACCACCATGTGATGTAGAAGGTTGTTTCTCTGGGAATTTCCACGCTTGATGGACAAATTGATTGCACTGATAGCATCTTCCAGAGAAGGTATTTGACCCTCTACCTTGTCCTCCAAATCTAACTCTACTATTACATCTCCTACCTCTGAAACCACCTCTTGATTCTGAGTCTTGCTCTTGATTACCACTTGTCTCACCTTTTGCTTTTTGTGATTGTCCTCTTCCTCCAAATGTTCCTCTACCCCTGAAGTTCTTTCCTCTACCTCTACTTTTTTATTCCTGCCTTCTTTTCAACTTCTCTTCTTCCCTAATAGTCAATTGAAAACACTCTTCCACTATTCTAGGGGTGGAAAGACTCAATTCATCTTAGATATTGAACCTTAACCCATTTATATACCTTTCTATCTTATCAAATTCATCCTCAACATGACCTGCTCTAATGCTCAATTTATGAAACTCCTTTGTATAAGCCAAGACATTCATTTCTTTTTGTTTGAGGTTTTGCAACTTCCTGAATGTTTGAATTGCATGGTCACCGGGCAAGAATTGAATCTTGATTTTGGACACCATTATGTCCCATGAATTTATTTTGGATTTGTTCTTCTTCACTCTTTCTTCCTACACATAATTCCACCAAGTTAGGGAAGGTCCTTTCAACTTTGTTTTGGAAAACTTCACCCTTTGGTCATTTGCTACCTCTTCATATTCAAAATAGTTGTCAAGTGCATCAATCCAACCTAGAACTTCTTCACTATCTAACTTTCCTCCATACATTGGAAAATCCATCTTCACCTTAGGAGTGGCTCCTTTGACAACCTTCAACATCTTAACCATCCTCATCTATTCAGATCCAACTCTTTCTCATGGGATCCTCCTTGAGGGTTTTCATTCTCACCCTCTTCCTCTTCCTCTCGGTCACTCTCATTTGCAATGGGCTTACCTCTTCTTTGGCTTGTTTCAAATGCTGCAAGTTTGGCTAAAAGAGCTTCTTGAGACTCCTTCATCAATGTTATTTCCCTAGCAATCACTGCACTTCCCTTGGAGGCATCTTGTTCCCTTCAAATTGCAAATTTTCCTCATTGACCAAAACCCATGCTTTGATACAAATTTGATATAGAGCAAGGTGGAGTGTCGATAACAAATTCAACAAAATAATTCAAGTGAAGAACCCAAAACATGAGGGTTTCTTTCATAGACACCTTCAACTCCTAACATATGAAATAGTGAATTTTGAGCGTATTCTTCTGAGCAGTCCTTAAACCAAAAAACTAGTCAGCATTCAAGACACCCTTTATTCCCTTCTTTGACATATCCAAATTGGAGATAGGGTTGTTTTGTAACAACACCCACTAAAATTGACTGCTATGTTGCTACAAGGCCTAATTAGGCTTGTTTTTCAATTAAACTTTATGGAATTCAATCCCCAAACCACCAAAATTCATTCCAATGCTCTTCACAAGTCATATGGGGTCTGAATCAATGAATTTTATCAACTGGTAACACTTCCCAATCTTAGATAACATCAAAACCCTACCTCTACCTATCAATTTAAGCCTAATACATTGAGATATTAGGCTAGGGCTTGCACAAACAGGGCCCTAACTCCATCCCCTGCATCTACAACCACTACAAAAATGAAAAGTACCCTAACTACTCCCATTCCACCGATTTGCAGAGATTTCCACCGGTGGAAGGGTCTTTTATTTCATGTTTTTCCCCTTAAACCCTCAAAGCCAGGGTTTTCAACCCGTTTTTAGAAAAAATGCCTCAAACTTGCTTCAAACTTGATGAAAAGTTATGAAACCAAAACCAGAATGCACCTATTGCATTCCTCTAACAATTTAAATACAGTTCATTTCATTTGTAGGTTGTATAGAGTTGTACAATGTGTTGTAGCAACAAGAAACTAAAGAAAATTACAGCAAAATGGAGTTATATTATTGTTTGATCATTAAAATCTTCAACCAGAAACTTGCCTCAAAGTTCTCAAGGCCTATTTAACATGTTTCCACCAAAAAAAATTGTTTCAACCAACTTTCAAATCGAATGACCGTTCACCTTCCAAAACAAGACAAAAATGCAAAGTTGCTCAAGCAACTTTTGTAATTTTTACCAAAACTTGACAACTTGACTTCACACTGACCCTATATGACTCATTACATTGAAAATGGTCCAAATAGACCTTATTATAACCAAAACCATGACTAAACCATAAAACTAAACCATAAAAATGCAACATTAGACCAAATTTGCAACATTTTACTAGGTGCCCCTGCACCACAAGCACAACATAAAAACAGTATAAAAGCTTCAATTTCCCTTTCAAAGACACTCTCAAATACTTCTATTGCACATACTGAAAAATAAATTTCAAGCAATCACGAAAAACATAACATTTCTAAGTAAATAACAAAGAAGAATAGATCCTCATGCCTATTATCGCTTATGCAAATTAATGACAACAATGCAACCCTCTCCAACAATAATTAATTTGATAATTAGCTTCTCAAGAATATCTCAATAACTCTACCTCACAAGTTGAAAGCTTACTCCTCTCAACAACAATGTTTCCTCTCAACACAATAGAATTCTCACTATTTCTTACTCACAACACAAGGCAAGTTTGGCTAGAAATAACACAAAAAATAATGAACTGCAAAAGATATGTAATCTCTTGGGAAAGAATGTGTCCTCACTAATGAAATGGCTCGGCTATATAGAGAGCAATCTAGCAGCCTCATGGCCTATAGTTTAGTCATGTAAAATGACATCAAGCTCCATGCAAAGCAACACATGAAACCCAACAATAAGGTGGTGATAAAATAAGCTCAAACTCAAAAAATCCTCTTACAGATCGACTTGCATCCTTGACAACAATCCAAAGACTTATTCATAATGCACATGGAAAATTTGAATTATACTCCAGCAAAGACATCTACAAAAAATCATTTCAAGAGGTGGCGCCAAAGCATTTATTCCTTTATCAAGTTGGCACAGTTTCTTATGAAGAGAAATAGTCAACATTAAATCTGTAACACTTAGCACAGTTCATTGAATCAATTTAAGGAATGAGTCAGTTTAAACATTTAAAGACATTGGACAATGTCAAAGTTTCTCTTTATCACAGAATTGACCAAGTCTAAGCTTGCATCGATGATAGACAATAGTTTAAAATGCATTCATATGTTTTCACATACATGACATGGTGAGTGAAACTCGACTTCACTACACAATCATAAGCATTTCCAAATCGACTTCCAATCTCATAGTCATTGATGACTATTATTGGCCTTTATTGCCATGGTCATTAACATCTAAAAATAGCCTTTATAAATTGACTTCAACTGAATAAGAGATAGTCAAATTCTAATAACATATATAATATGCTAAATATATATTATTATTATATATATAATATATTATATACATATGTATTTAAATACCATAACATATATATATATATATATATATATAATTGTTTAATATATATTTACATATAATATAGAGATATAGATAGATATATATAGCAAGCTAATAGTGTAAGCATACAATTATATATATATATATTAGAGTACAGGTAATATAGTATATAATAAACACGTTATATTGAATGTATGCATATATATGTATGTATAAATGTATATGTCTCTATGTACATGTATATGTAGGTATATCATATCGATATATCAGTATGAGCGTGTCCATTCGCCAATGTACGCATGTATTAGAATACATATACATATGGATACATGTATATACTATACATATATATATGTTCACATTCGATTCACATATAGCCATTCATGATTACCATCATATTGATAAGTGTTTACGTGTGGTACATCTATGCATGTGCATATACATGTCGTTGGATCCCATTGACATGCATGTGCATATATATACACATACTTCCACGTGCATCCTGCTTGTAAATATCATCGTAATAGTACAAGAAAGACTCAAAAGCTCAAATAGATAAACATCACCCAATAATGCATGCAGTAGTAAACAAGACTCTCAAATGCAAACATATTAGCTAAGGATGACTTATCTATTACCCACAAACTAACTCAACTCAATCATTCTAATGTGGTGTGTGTATATGCTCAAATAGTTTACTTTTACTAGTTACCCGACCAAGATCTTCTCCTGAGTGATACTTCCCCTCCACCTAGAGGAATGGAACACATACCTGCATCCACTAACATATGCACACTATAGTCAATTGTTCATAACATATGCAATATACATAAACATTTCCAAAGTTAGAATAATAATAATTCAATAACCTTTCATTCACATATATGCAATATTTCACCATGAATAACATCAACTGAGGTAATATGATCAAATGAGATAACATCAAATGAGATAACATTCATATTGATAACAAAGTACAAGCATAATTTATTCATCTCCAGAATACACATTACATTTATATTTACCCTATGTAGTAGTAGTAAATAGTAACTTCACAATTGGGGTGTAACAACAAACATGCTTGTGGCTTTACAATTCTATCCTCAAATGTCATATATTTCTATATGAAAGACACACATATGTAATATGCCTATGTAGTATTTGTTGATGATTGATGCAATTCCTAAGTAGCTACTTGATAATGCTCTTTAGGGAGATTTTGAGTAATATTTAATATCTCATCATGTGTATTAATGTCCTAAGATTTATATTTAAATACACAACCATCAATACCTAATTTAAATATTTTGATATGTAAATTGATGGATGACTATCAAATTCATTGACTCAAACTATTAAGATCTGATTAGAACAATTAATATAAATTTTTAACAATACTAATTGTTAATAACTACAAAGTATCAATAATTTAACCTCTTTCCTAATGAAAAACTAAGTCCAAGTTCATATCAACTAATCCACAAAATAATCAATCAAATACCAAATTTTAATGTATTTCAAACAATGCCAAAATAAATATAAATCCAAGATATTAAAAAGAGGCAAAGCATTTATAGAAAACTGCATGGATGAAACTAAAATTTATTTTATCACTTAGTTTAGGATTTAAGAATGTAATCCCCAATTAGAGCAACCCTTTTTCTGCTGAAAATTGGCTCCTCCGTCATAGTCCTCAAATTTTCCCATGCCAAGCCAGACCAATGGCATAAATTCAGAAGAAGGTTTGTACTCATTTTAAGAGCTACCATTGTAGAATCTTCATTCTTGGCAATTGCATATGAATACTTTCCACTATTGTCGTCCATGTTTAAGTATAATAGCAAGTCTATCAGATACACCAAATGAGAAAGCAGTCCAGCTGAGGCTAACAAGTTGGAGATATATTCATGAGGCAGCAAATCAGAGACACTCTCCAAGATCTCCAAAAGATATAAAAGGGAATTCTCTGTTGATCCAAGGTGTGATGGCAGAGGCCATAAATAATTAACCAGTGTTTTTATTACTGTTTCAAAAGACCCTCCCATCAATTCAATTATTTGCCTACTTGTGTAAAAATGCACAAGGTTTACTAATCCTATCTGAAATTCTGGATCCCAACAATCTTCACAAACTCTTCCTATGTTTGAAAATAGTGGCTTGGAGAGCTCGTAAATGTCTGTATCTTTTGATTCTTGTAATGGTCTTTCTGGTTGAATATGGGCTAGAATTGAAACAGCCATTATTACCCAGTCATCTGAAAGATAGTTTTGAGACAGGAGCTTGGAAATACAGAACATACCCAACTCAAAGATCAAATGGGATTTGGTGGGTTTTATGATTTGGGTTTTGAATTCGGAGAGAACAGATGTTGAGAGCTTGCCTGGCAATTTCAGGAATGAATTTATAGCGGCTTCAACATGTTGTGGAGTGGAAATATCAGCAAAATCTTGTTCCATGTAATGAATTCCAACTCTGCTTAGTCTTCTGATTTCCCCTAGTTGCTTGTTACTACCATTTTATCCATTTTTATTTTACCAGTGCACTATTGTAAAAGTGGGAATGCAGTTGAGTGAGTTTCATGGAAGTGGAGAAGCTCGTGTTATAAATTGGAAGAGACACCAGAAAAGATGTCACTTTTCCTAAACTCATTTCTAGTTGTTCACCATTTCTAACCTATTTATTATATAGGAAAATCAGATTTCCTTACTGTTAATTACACAATAGATTACTCTTTTAATTATACATTACACTACAAGTGTCACCATACTCATTTCTTAAACAAGACAAGTTATAAAGGTATCACACAAAATCTCTAGACTTAACCTACTCATTCAAGTCTTTCTTGGACTACCTTCACATCCCACTAGGGGAATCAAGGTCATTAGTGCGGCACACCCTCTAGTACCATAGGGATGGAAGGGAGACTAGACCTTGTGACCTCTTGCCTGCAGCAAGATGTTTTAGCCAATTGAGCTAGGCCCTCTGCCCATCAATGTCATGTAGTTATCCTAAGGGTCTATCTCCTTTTCTATTTACAAATTACATGTTGATTACACAAGTTCATCACTATTTTCAAGAATAATATTTGATTGATAAAGATGATGTAACTCAAATAATTATATTACTCCTTATTCTAAACATTTAAAATTCATATTAAAAAAAATATAGATGCAACCATTTTTTCTATGCCTGTCTTCATTTATGAGGTAATTCACTCATTCCCCATATTACATAGTTTTATGATGCCATAGTTTTAATATACTCAAGACCAACACATTGCATAAATGGACACTTATATCATTCTCTCTTTCAAATCATATTCATTATAATGCACTCATCTAATTTGAGGGGGCCATGGCTCTTCTATCTCCCTTCACTATTTTTCCCATGCATAGATGCAAGTAATTAAATTGGTTACAATTCATCCAGAAGCCTATCTATGAAGCTCTTAATTGTTTACTTAAGAGAATTTTATGTATATTAAAGGTGGAAACTAAATTACTACTCATTAACAACCATAAATAATGTTTTGATTATTTTCTCAATCCTATCTATATATTAGGGAAAATCCAATTACTACTACTCAAAAAACCTAATATCATGATAATTTTTCACTCTAAAGACTTTTTTAATCAATTCTATGATAACCACATGAATATTTGTTTACACCTTTGTTATTTTTACCTCACTTGAAATTTGGTATGAAGATGTATGTACTACTAAAATATTTATGAATTTTTTTATTAACATACTTATGAGTAAAATAAAAAAATTAATGTATACATGTGTGTTTTGAAATATAAATATTTGAAAGGATAAAAAGAGGATGCACCATCAAAATTATATCCCTAAAAAATTCTTGTTAAGTTACTTTACTTTAGCATGAATAACTCATGAATATTTGTACATTTAATACTAGAATGAGGGTAAAATGGAGAGAAAAAAAGTGCATACTTCACACTTTTCCTCATTCATTTTATACTCACTTTAGCTACATCTTGAGATGTGTTGATTTAATATTCAATTTAGAATAATTAGGCTTAAACAAATGAAAAAGCTTTGAAACCACCCTCCATTTGATCACTTTATCTTGCATTCACCTAAGCATTCCCTCATTACTCTCATTTACACATGCTATACATAATGTAGTGCTCCAAACATTCACTCAAGATACTAACAAATAAAAATTAGATGAATATTTTTTATTGCAAAATCAACATTTACAAGTTACATTGTACGCTCACATACATTATGTGTCATGATAAAGCTCAATGACATGCAATAAACCCTTCACCAATGTACCAAGCATGGTGGTACAAGAAAAGATTATATTATCATGTTACAAAGTCACAAGAATAACTTTATAAGATAAGGATTATCTTGCTCTAACAACCACCCACACTCATAATGAATAAGATAAAATGAATATTATATAATGACACATCCTGCAACATCCAACACAAAAATATGTATCCATAAGGTTGTAGATGTAAAAATTAATATTTTTGTACACATACACCAAATATTAGGTATGAGGAAATCAATATATCACAAATTACCCAAAGGACCACATGAACTAAGATGTTATCACACTAAGAAAACACCTAGGAACATTATCCTTAAGGAATTTTTCTTGAGAATGTGTTAAATGGCCATTGTCTAAGGGTCTAGGACTATAGTTCACCTTAAGACACAATTGCACCTTTAGGACTCTATCACACTTTCAAAAATTTATCTCACCTTTAAGACATAAGTTTACCTACACTATAATCCTCTAGTTGTGATTTTTTCCTATGCTTCTATCCTAGTCAAAAAATATCTGGAACCAGCTTCCTAGATAAAAACATATAGAATTTTCTAATGAATTTATGAAATTGAACTTAGTCTCTAATAGAGTATGATCACATAAATAATTGGGTAAGTTTTGAAAGTTTAATAACATAATTTTATACTTGCACAACATCTCAAAAATAACACTAAAGAAGAGAACACATCTTATAGGATATATATCAACATACAAATCTAGGACTCATTCACTAAGAGGACTAGAGAGACATCATAACCCAATGACACATCCAACCTAGTCTAGGATAGTTATCTTAACACTAGGCACAACTCCCAATACCAAAAGGTTTCATGAACCACAAGAATCTCAAAGCACCACTAAAATTTATGGATAGGATAAGAAAATCATTCACAAAGACTCCATTAAATCGCCAAACCTACATATAGTTATTCACCTACACTTATGGGTACACACATGTGATAAGAATGGTAAGAAAGTTAGAGATATAACCACCACATGAGATACTATATTATATCATCCATTAAATTATTTTAAATTACATCAATTATATACATTATATATTATATCTAGACACTATTTTTCAAGTCCATTCTACAAGAATATGAAACCAAAATTCTAAATCATGTTTCTATCACAGCTAAATATGAGAAAAAACATACAAATACCATATAAAGTTGACACCAACATTGAGATGCGTCAAAAGTAAAGATAGATCTCCCACACTTATGTGGTAAGAATACATTCCAACTATAATAAGTTCAAAATAATAATTAAAAATTTATAAATTAGTACTCCAACATTACATATTATATTTTGTCTTTAAATTACATAGAAATGACAAGCTCTAACACTAAAAGATGGAACTCCTTTTTCTTGTGCATTATTGAGCTTCTCCAAAAGATCCATAGGTCCTCAATGGTGTCTCAACACTACGCAACCATGTGGAACCCTTAGGACCACCCAGCTAAATGAGGATGTAATTGACTAGATATTCATCCAACACACTCACCAACCACCATTGATATGGCATATGATCATATCAAACAAGTGCATGGTATCAAAAATATCATACAAGAATGCAAATGTATAATATATTGCAAAAAATAAACGAAACAAATAATATATTATGGGATCACATGTACACATCAGATTTATGATGCAATGTGCTAAGAAGAGGAGAGGGATAGGATTTAGGAATTTTGAGTATCATCATCAATATAAAAAATCAGATGAAATTTGAGGAGTATGCCTCCATTCTATGAGAATCCTTAATGAAAATGGAAACAAAATATAATATCCAATATCCTTCATAATTTACATGTATTTGCTTGGGGATACATAAGATTTGTATGGATAAATTTTATTAATATTTAATTGTTAATTTTCTCATTCCATTTAATTAATGATTTATATTAAATTCTCATCACCTCATCTTGGATTACAATACAAGTAGATGTGCATGAGAGTCCAACCCATCCTAACATAGAGTGCTCACATATGAAGATCACATACTCAAATACACATAAAAATGTATGACATAAAAATCAAGGTCCAAACATTGCACAAATAGGCTCATATGACTCCTCATCATGTTTTCATAATAGTTTTTTATTGCCACAATGTATAAATCACAAATGAATGTGGAAATTAAATTTTTATTTTTCAAGACACTCAAGATTTTTCAAAAAAAAAAAAAATTCAATGGTAGAATTTAAAGCCCTTTAAATTTTAAAACATTATTTTCTATTTTTCAAGAATAACCTCTTGAAGCTAAGCGTATCAAATACACTCTTTTTTAATAACATAAGGATTTTTTTTAAATTACTATTTTTTAAATAGAAAATGATAATTATAAAAAGTAATACAATTGGGATGTCAAATTAATTTCACTAAATTTACCAAATCACTAGTAGAATCATTCCTATAAAATGAAATTTCATATGCATCCACTTAAGCTAGGCATACTAAAAAAATAAAGAAAATAATTTTAAAAGCATCAAGATGAAACTCTTACCTTCAATCCAATGCACAAACAAGAATATAGAGATTTTATTGAACTGTAAAGGAGGGGATTCACTACCCTCAAGACAAAGGAAGTTTTCAAGGAGAAAATAGCCCTTGGTTACCTCAATGAATAAATCTCAGGTGACAAGATAAAGAATAAAAAAATATCTACACAACTTAATCAAATAGAGGCTAAACTATTAATAGTAAGAATAGGGAAAATCATTTAATTATAGAACTTAACAATAGAATCAAAATCTCTAATACATACAGAAATGGAGAATACATGAAGCATAGATTTTACCCCCATAAGGATTGAGCCTCAGTCACAGAGGATAGTGCACCACGGGGATGTCTATGCACCGCATTGTCATCTCAAATAAAACAAAGAATAAAGGCCTTAGATCTGAAATATCTAGCTTGTCAAATTCGTACATCTACACATGAAAATAAAGATGAAAAATGTTAGGGGTTGTTTTAGGGCTTGCCCCAATCAAACCCATGTTTCGGTGTTTCCACCTCCACAAACAGCTAGATACATAGATATAGACCAAAAAAACATAAAATTTAAATACGTGTGATACAAACAAACTCTACAAAGGAGGAGAACCCCTATACTTGTTATAAAGATGTGTAATAGAAACAATCCCCACAAAGGAGGAAAACCCCTATCATGAATAAAATAGACAAGATGAGAATATAAGAGAGCAATACCAACAACCTATGGCTCCCCTCTTGGCTCGATAGACATGATAAGCTTGCGTGCAAGAGATCCTTGACTATTGCTTGGGAGAAATCTGGTAGAGCTTCACTATGAAAGCAAGAGAGAGAAAGAGAGAATGAAAAGAATGAAGTAGAATGAGAGGAAGTAAGATCAAACAAGAGAGAGTAAGAATGAAAGAAAATTGTTACACCCCAGTTGTGTAGTTATTGTTTACTATTACTACATAGGGTAAATATGAATGTAATGTGAATTCTAGAGATGAATTAATGATGCTTGTACCTTGTTATCAATATGAATGTTATCTCATTTGATATTACCACAGTTGATGTTATTCATGGTGAAATATTGCATATATGTGAATGAAAGGTTATCGAATTATTATTATTCTAACTTTGCAAATGTTTATATATACTGCATATGTTGTGAACAATTGACTATCCTAGGCTTGTGTTACTGGATGTAGGTAAATGTTCATTTCTCTAGGCAGAGGGGAAGTATCACTCAAGAGAAGATCTTGGTCAGGTAACTGGTAAATGTAACTATCTGAGCATAAACACACACCACATTAGAATGATTGAGTTGAGTCAGTTTGTGGGTAATAGGTAAACCATCCTTAGCTTGTTTGAATGCATTAGGGGTCTTGTTTACTTCTGCATGCTTTTATAGGTGATGTTTATCTATTTGGGGTTTTGTGATCGCTATTGTGTTATTACGATCATATGGATAAGTGGGATGTAGGTGGAGTTATGTTTATATGTATGCACATGCATGTCAAAGGGATCTAACGATGACACATATATGCATATGTATAGATATACAACACATACACACCTATCAATATGATGGTAATGTAAATGGATGTAAGTGAATTGGATGTAGACATATATATGTATAGTATATACATGTATCCATATGTATATGCATATCGATACAAGCGAACGTTAGAAAATGGACATGCTCATATGGACGCATGGATATGGTATACCTATATATACGTGTACATAGAGGTATATACATTTATACATATATATATATGCATACATCCAGTATAATTTGATTATTATAACTATTTTTCCTTTACGCTTATATATATGTATATATATGTACATATATATATGCATATATATGTATGTATATATATGTACATTTATACATATATATATGCACATATATGTATGTATGTATGTATGTATGTATGTATGTATGTATCTGATATATGTTGACTAGCTTACGATATATATATTTATTAAATAAATATATATATATACTTATATGTAAATATATATTAAAATATTATATATATACATATATATTTAATTATTTATATGATGGTATTTAAAATATATATATGTATATTATATATACACCATATATATATATTTCATATTGTTTTATACATCGGAAATCAACTTATTTCTTATTTAATAAAGGAGTCGATTTAATGAAGACTTCTTTGGATGATATAATTTCATGACTAAATATATCAATATTGGACATTTTTACTAAAGTCAACTTGGATTAAACATGACACTTTGAAATGAGTCACATAATTTCTAGCAAAGAATACATAGGGATGAAACAAAGCAAAATGTTTGATTTATGTTGGCTTTGACTTAGTCAATTTGAGAAATTATGGAAGCTCGGGTTGAATCCAACACAGTTAATATATGTAGTTGACTCAACCCAAAAAGTAGTTAATTTAGGTTATGTGTTGATTATTCACCATTGATAAATTCCTTTCACCTAGAAATCATGCCATTTAACCAATTTAGCGCCACCTCTATTTCACTTTCCTATAAATGGAAATTTTGGAGAGAAATACAAATTTCCCATGTGCAATTTGAATTGGTCTTGTGAATTCTTTCAATAAACAAGTTGATTCAAAATGTCTTTTGTTGAGTACAAGCTTAATCTATCGCCACCTTCAAGCTGAATCCTACTACAAGGAAGTGGTGTCAATTCAGATGCTAAAACAATAGGAATTTTGGAGATTGGTTGCTCTATAAACAGTCGCCCCAACTCTCTTGCAACACATTATCTTATGATTATTATGATTATTCCTATTCTTACCATTTTGGAGTGATCATTTGCCATCAATCAAAATCTTTCACAATTTTGTATTCTTGTGTGACCACTATTTCCATATAGAGGGACATATCACACCAAGAGCATACGTTCTTAGTTGTTTATCTTTACTGAGTTTACCAATCATAATCCTTTATTTTATGAGTGAGAGAAGAGTGAAATTTTATGAGGAAGAGTTGTTTAAATATTTGAGAGTATTGTGTTATCAACAAGAATGAGAAAGGCAATTGTGTTGGGAAGTTGAATTAAGCTAAACCACAATTAGAGAAGGTTGCACTGTCATCATTATTGGGATAAGCAATAACAGGCATGGGGATTTCTTCTTATTATTTAGCTGGAATTGATGTGTTTTCTATGTTGCATGAAATATCTTTTCTATTTGAGCAATAGAAGTAATTAAGAGTGTCTTTGAAAAAGGGAATTGAATCTTTTAGGTTGTTCTTATTGTGTTTTTAAGTACTACATGATAGGAGAGATTGCTTGACACAAGTATTTAACTATACTAGATATGTCGAAGAAGTCACTTTACATAGATATTTAATTATGTTACATGTGGTATAACATAGGTATTTAATTATACTAGATATGTTTGAACATAGGATGCAATATGTTTATATTTACTCCATAGTAGGAGATGAGTGTATTTCTTAGTTAAGTATATACTAGGCTTGACTGAATATAAGAGTCACTTGAGGTACACTTAGCTAAGTTATTAAATTAACTATGAAGTCTTGTGTTACTCCTAGGATAGTTAATCTAGTATGGGAGGGTGCTTGTGTACTTGTTAAATAGATTCATTACAAGTAGATTAGTATGTTGTAGGTTAGTCTGGGATGACAAATTATCCATTGAAGGACAATACCTATGCATAGTTGAAGATATCCTTAAGTCAAATTGGCCCTTAATAGTGTATGTGATAGATGACTCTTAGTTGTTTACTGAATTAAAAATCTTTGATCAAAGTAGTGCAATGTTTAAGACTCCACTAAAGATTATGCGACTATTGAGACTACACTGTCAGTTCACTGTGATATGGTATTACATTCTAGTTTGAGATTGTGGGATTACAAGTTCTAGTTATGTAGGAAACTACACTATGCTCAGTTGGTTGTTGTTAGCAATTACTCTACCAATCTCTTCGTCGAAGGGAAGGTTGATCTATCGAATGATAGATGTGTGGGGGACTGCATTATGAGTCTATGGTTGGCAGAAAAGCGCTTGACTAATGCTTCTCCTCCACAACAGGTGACAAAAGAACCAAGATTTAAAAGGGAATACCCTGGACTGTCTTACAACTATTTGTTCTAAAGCTCATTGGAGCTATGTATTCTTGTTATGTGTACTTGTGAAGTTATTATAATAAAGTGGAATATTTATTGTAATATGATATGGCATCTTGTTCATATACTTTCAATAAAAGAAAGAAAAAATTATTGCAATGACTTGCTAGCACATTTATTTACTTGTATGATGTAAATTTAGAAAATTTTACTGCACTGAAGGGTTGGCACGTTACAAGAATGAGAGTGAAAAATGGAGTTTTGTGAGGCTGCATGGGTGAGAGGAGTCATTGCTTCCATGTTTCTATCATGATGACACATGTCATAGGAAAAGGATGTAGAATATTCTCATTTGACTCTAAAAAAAATTGGGGACGCTAGTGCATCATGGAAACGTCCATGTGTCGTGCAAGTTTCCTACTCAAAAATTTGCAAGAATGAGGTATCCATGTTGGTAGTGCTTCATTGTTGTCAACTATGAAGTTAAAATCATGAAATTTTGACATAAGTTTTTGTCATGAATACAATAGGCTAGACGTGCAAGTGTGAAATTGCCACAAGGTGCAATTTTACAACACTACATGAAGATGGTCCACTTTCCAAAACAAGAAAGTTACCCTCCACTCAAATACAATTAAACAATCCAAGCAAGCAATTTTCCAACAAGTTTCCTAATCCAAGCATGTAAGAAATATGTGTTACAAGTATGTGCAGTTGGTGTTGTCATTGATGTCGACAAGCTTATGTGTTATCATTGGTGTCGATAGTATGAGAAGGAGTTTGTTGCAAGGATGTGCAGTTTGTGGTGTCTCTAATGATGCTTTGATTAGTTGCATTATGTTGTCATTAGTAAGCTACTGGTGTCAACCTCTAGTGTTTCTTTGATAAGCTTTTGTCTGTGGATGCATGGTTGAGTTGCTATGTTGTAGTTGGCTTGGTGGTGATGAGGAAGTGTTGAAGATGTTCAAGATATGTCTCTGGTGCTTGGTTTCCAAGTGCTTTTGAGAAAATTTGCATAAAAAAAGGAAATAGTGTGTTGCAGTGGTGTTTTGTGTTTCAGAGTAGCATTTTGGTTTTTCTCTATATTTATTCTGGGTTGAAGATATGCTTGTGTGGCTCAGATATGTTGATTAGAAGTGTTTAGAGGTGTTACATCTAGAATTTGGTGTGTTGGATTGTTGTGTAGAGGAAGTTATGTTCATCAGGTGTGAACTATGTAATACAAAGGTGTCTAGGAGAAATGTTTTTGATCCACATTTCTCGATAGAGTGGTTTTAGGTCTTGCAGATTTGGAAGCGTGTTGATAATTTTTGTGTCTTTCTTTAGTTGAAGTTGCTCGAGGTTTGGTGCTTTGAAAGTCAGTTTCTTGAGTTGTAGTGTATGGCAGAGTTGTCTAAATGTATTGGATGTGTACATTCTTCAAGTGAAAGTTGTTGAGAAGGAATTTTTGGATCTTAGGGTATTTGTGAAATATTATAGGTCATCTTCAAGCATGGTATGTGGTCTATGAGCTATCTTTGGATTTGAGGAAGCATGCACTTAAGTGTTAATGTTGTTAACACAGGTTCAACCAACCTTGGGTGTTTACACTAATTGTGAAGTTGCTTCAATGTTTGTGTTAGTGTGGTGTGGCATGTATGAGTGGATTTGGGTCCTAGCTAAGGCGTGTTGTGGTCCACCTTCATTCCTTTCCATCATGGGAATGTTTTGGTGTTGACCTAATTTGAATTTGCATGATTGAGGTGCATAACTGACCTTGGAGAATGTTTTCAAGGTTGAATATGGTATAAATAAGTGTTGAGTTGTTAAGGGATGATAAGATATATGTGAGAGATGTGAATTTCAAAGTTGTAGTGTGCAAAATTGTGAAGTGCAACGTGAGATTTCATGTGTTAATTACTAGATGTAGTAAGCAGAAGGTGTTTACAATATTTAGTAAGATTGTGAATGTGTCGTTGATGATATGGTGGAATTTTTTGTTGCATTGAGATGGACTTCTCATTGTAACACTCTTCTCTATCTTCTTTTCTATTTTGGCAGTGAGCCTTTCTTTCTTCTGAGCACTGAGCCCTTTGACAGTGAACCCTTTGTAACTGGTTTTGATATTACTTTATATTGTGAGCTAATCCTCACTATGGTTTTTCTCTTCTTGGGTTTTCCATGTAATTATGGTGTTCTATTATTCATGATGTTGATTTGATTCTATTTATGTTGCTTGCTTTCATGATAAATCATTCTAACAAATTAAGGGTTAATTGATTTGATGTGGATCTAAATATTTGTGAGGGTTTTGAAGTTTTAAGGTACATCTGGTTCACCCCCCCTCTCAGTTGTCTTGTGCAATGAATAACATGTGGAGTAAAAAAAATTATGCAAAGAGGCAATAATAGAATGAATTCCCAAATTCGCTTTCTCATTCCCTTGTATCGATAATTTTCCCTTTTCTTTTGAAATAATTTTTTTTTTTAATAGTGAACCTTTTGTAATTTTTATTTTAATTAAATGACTAAATTCATCCAATGTATATTACCAATTTGTGAATCTCTTTCCTAATAATTGATGATTTGCATAATTTAGTTTCTTCAATTAAGAAAAAGATATAAAATATTTTTACATGATAATAATTCATTTTTCTAATTAAATCATACATTTCTTTTTTCCACTCAACAATATTCAATACATTGTGAGGTATGAAAAACTACAAACTTTATCCCTACCAAAATAATTTCATTTCACAATGAAAAATAATAAAAATATTGAATGCAAATAATAATTGGATTTGAATAACCTATGTACAAGCATGCTAAAACATTTTATGGGTATCCACAGGAATGAAGAATCAAAAAATGACCAATTCAAATTGAGGCTCACAAGGCCACATAAGATGCATGTCATAGCTAAAATTGAGTGAGGAAAAAATAAAATACAACACTTTTACCCAAGTTGACTACCTCTATTTAAACCATAGTTGGGGAAATTTATGTTTATACACTCAATATAATATCAAGCACATGTACACAATATAATATAATCATATCATAGCACATAACAACCAATAATGAACTATCCATAACAATATAAAAAATGCATCTACTAAGAATCATCTAACTCAAGTGTAACTTAGATAAAAAGGTTCATAGTAAATAATTAAAATTATAAATTTGATAAATGTATACATAATCAAATATCATAGTGAAAGAAGGAAGCTAAAAATATTATAAATTACGATTAAATGAAAGATCCCAACACATGAATTCAAAGTACATGATCCATACACCTCAATAGAAATACATAATATCATCAAGTACAATACCAATATCAAAACATAAAATGAGAAACACAATGAAGCACATATACCTATGGCCTTAAATCCCCTACCCTAAAACTAAGATTACCCCTAGAAGCTTACAAAAAGGTGAGGGTAAAAGAATTACAAGTACAACCATTCTTCCAAGTAATTATTGAATAATCATGATGGTCCCACTAGACTTGTAATTATTTAGATCTAACCTCTAAAATCTCAACCTTTGGCATTATAGAATAAAAATAAACTTCAAATAAGTTTACTTTACCTCCTTGAATTATAAGGAACCCCAATAAGAACATTGATTACATCTTTAACATACTATCTCAATAGAAAAATATAGAAAATATTGTGAATGCACAAGAGACTATGTGGCAAGGAAAGTCAAGTAATTGGATCAATCCTCTGGAGGATCTAAAAAATAAATAACTAATAGTAAAATATTAGATCCTTTCCCATATAGAATCAAGCTCTTACATAATTACACTCTCCAAAACACATGATCACAAAGAATTGACAAATCTGATATCTTGGCATCAACATACTTCTATCTATTGTCAATAATTGTTTTCTTATGTAAGCCACATGTTGCTCTATATCTTGAATCATCTTAAGACTAAAGTAACACAATCCTCAATCTTGTCCCAACTTAGAAAAGTATGACAAGGATGGCCATACAAATCTTGGAATAGTGCCAAGCCAAAATAATGATGGTACCCATTGCTCTAAGAAAACTAAACCAAGTATAAATAATCTTCCTACCTAAATTTTTGGTCCATGACACACATATGAATCATGTCCTTGAGAACTTGATTCACATTCTTTGTTTTATTATTAGTCTCTAAGTGATAGGATGAGTGAAAGCTAAGTTGAATTCCCAATGCATGTTGTATGGAAGTCCACAACAAGGAAGAGAACAAGGAATCATGATTTGAGATGATCCTATAAGAAACTCTATGCCATGAATTTTTTTCCCCATAGTAAAAAATTTCATGAAATAATTAAAATGAGATAGAAAAATAAAGGATAATATGGTCTTTTGGTTAAAACAAATATTAATGAAGAATACTTATGAAAACTATTTTAGAAAGGAATAAATAATTGCATTTATTAAATAATAATTAAAGGCAACCTTTGTGAAAGGATGTGATGGTTTAGAAGCCACCCATTAAGGCATATATGAACCGTTAATGTGAGTCCTAGAAAGGACATGGAGATCACTCAAGGACTAATAAGGTGGTTTGGTGGTCTATGGGGATTGCATAAGAGGACATATAGAGTGTTTCTAACTTAGGGTATTTAGTACACGTGGGATTAACTTGGCTAGGAATTTGTGCAAGTAGGCAAGTAGGCACACATACTTTAATTCAAGTAGGCACACACTTTATTTTTACATAGTTTCTCCATACTATACCATAGCCATGAGGGCTAATACCACTAAAATATTCCTAGGGTGAGAATAACCTTTCTAAGTGTTGTGATTCAGATAAACATTCAACTTATTATTATTCAAAAATATTTATAATTACAAATGAATAAGATAGAGTTGATTTAATTAAATTATTTAACTATCAATTGCACTTTAGTGTGCAATGGGTACACCGAAGATGTGTGGAAGGTAAATTAGGTAAAATTATGGTCTATTTTTTTCATACATTTATGTAGTATACATGAGGTCAATTGGTATTCCATTTAGAAAATGATGTCATTTGTGCAACAAAGGTCTCCAATTTCAATGGAAAAGTGACAACTTCAAATCAATTATGTGTCCACTTAGAAGGATCTACACAACTAAAATAAAACCTCTAAATCCAATAGGCTAATGTTATGCTTCAAATATGGAGAGAGGGAGAGATAGGGATGGAAAGAGGGAGAGATATAGGGGGAAGAGCAAGAGAGAGAAAAAGGGGTAAGGAGATAGAGATAGAGATAGAAACAAAAATGGAAATGGAGATGGAGATGGAGATGGAGATGGAGGAGAGGGATATGGAGGGGAGAGGGGGATAAATAGAGAGAGAGGATAGAGGGATATATAAAGATGGAAGACACAAATATATAGAGATAGAAAGAAAGGGAGAGAGAGGGAGAGATAGAAAGACAAAGATATAGGGGGTGATATATAAGAGGTGGAGATGGAAAGATATAGGGGTAGAGAGACATGGAGAGATAATAAGATAGAGATAGTGGGAGTGATGCAAGAAGAAATATGCGGAGATTGAAATAGAGAGATAAATAAATAGATATAGAGATAGGAAGGGAGAAACAAGGAGTGTGTGTGTATGCATGAGAGAGAGAGATGGCAATAGTTATGTAAAAATTTATAGAGAGGGAGGGAGAGGAAGGAGAAAAATAGAAGAGATAGGAGAGAGGAGAAGTATAAAGATATAGAAAGGAGTGATAGGGAGAGGGAGAGATAGAGATAGAAAGAGGGAGAGATAGGGATAGAAAGGAGAGATGGAGAGATAGATACAACTTCAAAAATATAGATGGGGTGAGATATAGAGAGTCAAAGACAAAGACAATTGTGTAAACCAAAAAATGAACTTAATCGTGTAACTTAAGTCTTTCTTACATTTAAAATTACATTGTATATTTGATTGACGTCTAGCTACATGCAAATTGTACCTCAAGTTGACATGTTGTCAAAATCGCTACTCAAACGATATGAAATCATTACAAACCTTATTTCAATTGATCACTAGATTAATGACATCATCATCTACAATATGTCATGCAGTTTTCAATATCAAGCTATCCAATCAATCACTTCAGATGTACATATGGCATTAATCCATGGTACCACATCTATACTTTATTCAAAGAAAGACAATCTGATGGATATGCAAAAATTGATAAAAGGAAAGCATGTGCCACTTGCCATACTTTCTGCCATTTTCAGTATCAAGTTATCAAATCAAACATTTCATAGGTACATATGCCATTAATCTAAAGTATCGCATACAAGTTTTCTTCAATGAAAGACTATTTAGAGGATATGTGGAAATCAATAAAAATATTGAGAATTAAATGAAAGGTAGAGTACTTTGAGGCATTGAAAAGGGAGAATTAAATGGTTTGTTGTACCTTAATCATTATCAATATACACTTATAATTCATAATAAACCTCGCTCACTTATGATCAAAAGTATATGATCAAATCAAACATTTTACTTGCTTTGGATATACATATGATGTTAATTTGTGGTACTGCAACAATATTTTCTTCAATGAAAGATAATCTGGTGGATATGTGAAAATTGATAAAAAGAAAGCACATGCCATGTACCATACTTTCTGCCATTTTCAATATCAATTTATCAAATCAAACATTTTGCAAGTACATATGTCATTAATCCGTAGTATAACATACACATTTTCTTCAATGAAAGACTATCTAGAGGATATGCAAAAATTGATCAAAAGATTAAGAATTAAATGAAAGGTAGAGTATTTCAAATTATTAAAAAGAGAATTAAATGACTTTTTGTAACTTTATCATTATCAATGTCCACTAATAAGTCACAATAAATTATGCTCCCTTATGATCAAAACTATATGTTGATAATTACTATTAGTTTTAAAAGCCACATTTATATATTGAACAAAGAAAAAAGGATTTACAAGAATGGAGCAACAAAAAAGTATTTTAATTTAAGTAGCTGAAGACTGAAGTACATACTACATAGCCAGCCTAGCCAAAAAGCCACTAACCATGACAAAAAACCAGCCACAAAATACATATTACAAGAGTTGTTATGTTGTACAATAAAATATAGATACAATTCATTACTAAACAATTTTGTAACAATAGCATTGGCCCTCAACTGGGTGTTTGAGCAAAAGGTGAATCAAATTTAACAAAGTATCAATAGAGAAGAAAAGGGAATCACCCAAATCCTTCCTTAAAATGTCTAGACTCGTTAATGATTAATTTTTCATATCACACAACAAACCACACCTCATATTAACTAGGGCAAGAGTTTGCATTGTAGAAGCATGCAATTCCACTTTGTGGAAGATTCCACCAACAAGCGATAACCCACTTTCAAAATTGTAATGCTATAGTGCCAACTCCAACGAAGAAATAGAGTAAATGAAGGGCTACAAATAATTTAATGCTAGCGTCTTCACCAAACCTTTATCAAGCAAAATGTCCATGCAATTGGACAAGAAAGCCAAAACTACCTCAAAAAATAGAGAACAAGGGTTGTTCTAAAGTCATTCCCTACCCACAATTATTCTTATAGCATCCTCAACCTACACACAAGGAATTATAAAAACCATACCCAACTTTGGTCTATCATATCGTTGCTTCTTTTCTCCCAAAAAAATTTGGGTAGCATGACACACCATGAAGACTCCATATCACAATTAAATTGAGAATACAAAAGAAAGAAAGCAAGGAAAAAATATATTATAAATGATATGAAGAACATCAAGTTGGTGAAGTATATATAGAAGTTAGAACAAAGACAGCGACATCAAATACTCAACACTTAACATTTGATTCACCACTTGATGTGACAATATTATTTCAAAAAAATTGAGTCATGACTTTAAGTGATTTAAAAAATAATAAAATGTCAACCATTGGTATTTTAAAATCTAATGGTTATGGCATTATTTTGAAGGTTTGAATTCACAAGTCTAGTGCTTTAGACATTTGCTTTTGAAATGAAACTACAATCATCCATCTTGTGATAACTATTGATCTTTGATGAATGTAGTGTTGATCGTTGATTTCTTTTAGACCATTATCCATGAGCTTAAGCTAAAGCTCGGTCCCACTGAGGACAAATGTAAAAATACCAGATTACCATGGAAAACTGATGGCATCACCTTCTCAGCAATGCGAGCGTGTAGGAGCCACCCGATTGTTAATCACCGATCTCAATTGTTGATTTTCGTGAGCAAATATTTGTCACCTGAATTTGATACTCCATGAAACCGGTAAATTGGTAATCATTTAGGACAAGGGGTTGGTCACCACAATGACTCCAAAGGCTTAAGTCATAACTTAAGCAACCTTCAACTGTCGGTAGCCAGTCAACGATAAAATAGTATTTTGGGTGTCATGAATTTAAGTGATTTGATAAGTAATAAAATGTCAACCATTGATTTTTGGAAATATAATAGTTCTAATGTTATTTTGGAGGTTTGAATTCACAAGTCTAGTGCTTCAGACATTTTCTTCCAGAATGCAACTACAACTGTCCATCAAAAATTCATTGAACGGTTGTGGATTATATTAATTTTCTCTCACATCTAGCTTTAGATAGAATGAACATGTTGACACTTGTCCCCATTCTAGACACTTTATGAAGGAATTTGGATGTATGGAAATTTTTTCCAGGAATAGAGAAATATGTAGCATTTGATGTTTTTGCCACCCACACTATGATTTATTATTGGCATACCAATTTATTTTTCCAATGAATTTTTATTAGTTTGAGATTGTGCTTAATTCGCCAATGAAAATATATTTTTTGGTTTGAAAACATTTTGAATCGCCAATAAAATATTTTATTTGTTTGAGCACAACTATAATTTATCAATAGAAATATTTTGTTGGTTTGAAAACATGTTTAATTCGCCAATGGAAATATTTTATTGGTTTGAAAATAGGTTTTAATCACCAATGAAAATATTTTATTGGTTTTAAAAAAAAATCAATTCACTAGGAATTTTCATAGACTTCTAGCGATTACAAAAATTTTGCCAATCAAGATTTTTTTTCTTGAAAAACAGAAAAAATTGCAAATAAAATTAATATCTTGTTATAGGAAGTATATAATATTTTCTAGGATTTTACACCTTCGTCGAGGGGGGGTTATTAAAGTTATCCTTGAAGTAGGAATAGTTTGTTGTGTTCTTGAACTCCATATGTGTCATTCTATATGAGTTGAAATATTCAATTGGGTTGTGGCATCAAAGAGAGGCATTTGAGTGGTTTTATGAAACAAATCTACAATTGTTTATGTCCAACAATACAACAACAAACAACAAGGTTGAAATATTCAATTGGGTTGTGGCATTAAAGAGAGGCGTTTGAGTGGTTTTATGAGACAAATTTGCAATTGTTTATGTCCAACAATACCCACAACTGATAGAGGGTAGAGAGGTGGAAAGAAACATAGCTTACCTTTAGCTAAAAGCTACTATTTATTTTTATATAAATAGGGAGCACAAAATTAATGTTTGGCTTCCCATTCATTCTGAAATTAGTTTGAGTATTTGTGTGAGATTGAGATCAATGTTTATGTCAGTTTTTGTGCAACATGTTTGTTAATTTTGGGACTAGTATATTTTCTAGTTTGAGAACAATTCATTGTGAGTTTAAAGAGAATAGAGTGTTTGATTAGTAGCAGCAAGAAAAGATAAGAATAGAGGAGACAATAAGTAGAGCCATTTGCATTGAGCAAGGAGTTGCAAGAGATTCATTTGGAGCTATTTTATACTAGGTATGCTTTAGATATTTTTAACTCTTTCTCTTTCTAATTCTGAAACTATGTATTTGCTATTGTTTGTGAGTGTTTGTATGATCTTTGTTTGCCCATTATGGCTATTCTATAGTATGTGAGTTCTTATGCATTTATCTAGATTACATACAAGCTAGATTAAGAAATATAATTAGCATGATATGTAGCTATCTTGATTTTATTGTTTGATTAATATAGTAAAGAAAAGCTAATTTAAGACCTATTATGAAAATATCTAAAAATATATTATGGTATATATATGCTAGTGTGTGTGTGTGTGTTAAATGTGTAAAGTTAGTATCAACACAAACCTTAATGAAACAATTTATATTAAAGATTCAAAGCAAAGAAGTCATTATAATTTGCAGCAAACTAAATCTTTCAAGAACATCTCATTGTCCTCTATTCTTAATGATTATTTTAACCTTTTGGTCCTTAGATTTCTATGTATGCAAAGGCTATTAGAATGACACTTAAGAAATGAGACTAGTATTCAACATGCAAGCCAATTTAATGCCTACATGAAACTATATGCAAACAATGATGATGCATGCTATGATGAGTAGAGGATGATGTTTATGATAAATAAACAAGTAGAGGTGGATGTTGTGGTATTGAACTAGAATGATATATATATGATTCTACATATTCTCAAATGCAAACTAAAAATGACTAAACTGATACTCCATATGCTCAAATGCAACTATGAAGCAAGATTTAAAGCTAAGATGTAAATGAAAAGAAAAAAATGAAGTTAGATGCAAATATAAGACTCCAAAATGCTCCCAAGCTCCAATGATAAACCTGCATGATAACTCTACTTCAAATGTGGATACAAAATACAATGCCCAAGGGTTGTATTTATAGCCTTTTCCAAGCATATAGTGAGGTGGCAATAACCAACAGTCCAGATTCAAACAAGAAGAATGGATGGTGAGGATGAAGAGAATCAAGATGTTGTTCCCTTGACCAAAGACAACATGCCATTTGGATGGAAGAATCTCTTGACCAATGGGCAACATGCCATTTGGATGGAAGATTCAAGTGTGTTGAAGATAAGTCTAATTAAAAATTAGAGTTATTTATTTTCATGTGACCTTGGTGAGGTGGCACAAAAAGTTGTAGACATGTGCTTAAATTCCTAATCGAGATTAGTGAATATTAATTAAATAAAACAAGCTTATGGAAATTTGTTTATTTAATTAATTTAGAAGAATATGATTTAGATTTGGAGAATTTAGAAAATTAACAATATAAATAAATTGAGAATTTATTTATATATAGTTGAAATATTAATTAAATAGCTAGTATTTAATTAATTAAATGTGATGACTAATTTTAGGTGTATACAACTAGAATAAGTTATGTTGCTTTAAAATGGAAAAGATTGAAATTATGATAGAAGTATTATGTCATTACTATCTAGGAAAAAACACCATAGCACTTGTATGACAAAACTAGTCATGTAGGACACAACACCATACTCAGGTAGGCATTTCTAGAGGGTTTCCATACCAAACTCTTCGTTGAAGGGTAGGGCCATCTATTGGTTAGGAGATGTGTAAGGGATCGCTTAAGTTTGTGGTTGGAGGAAAAGAACTTGGGTGATGCTCTCCCTCTTACAATTGGCAGTAAAGGCTTGTGGAACAAAAGAAGAAGAAGATGTATGATCTAGATGTGGACATCTTGACCATTATACTCTTGTACACCATTAAGCTCTTGTAAGCTATGGAATTATAAATATGATCTTGAATCTATTGTAATTGTATTTGAAAGTTGGGTTCATTTACTTAGAATTATGTAATGTTATATCATCTATGTAATGTAATGAGAATTAGTTTATTTCAATGTGCAAATGTGTTATTGAAAGGAACACTTTTATTTCCATAATTTTGAGAACTTGATTTATTCACATTTTGTGTTAAAACTTAGGTAAAAACTCTAGGGTAAACTTTGGGAATGTTACAAATGGGTCGAATGTTAGTTGGAATTATTATTCCTAGTTAGGGTTTTTTGGAGTTGTATGAAAAATTGTGTGTAATAGAGTTAGTACATTACACTAATTATCATATGACATGGCATGCTTGTAGATCTCTTTGTTTTCTTGTCTTGTGAAAATATGTTTGTAGATCTCTTTATTTGATCTAAGGGTAGGGCCATTTCCATTTGGAAGGTATGTGGGGGACTATTGGTCTATGGTTTGAGGAAAAAAATCCAAATAATGCTCTCCATCTTGCATTTGAAAGAACACCAAAGACTTGATCATATAGAGACACATTGTATTTTTTTGTATTGAATATATTTTGTCAAAATTTACACAACACTGTTGCAACAATTCACTGCTCTAAGATATCAATAGAAAAATACATTTCTAAGGACTGTTGGAGTCCAGATTTGATTAACATAGATATTTACCAAATAAAACTTTCAAACTTAATATCCACCATTACAAAGGTCTCCAAATTTGATAGTCAAAAGCCAAATCCACTAGTCAGGTTGTTGTTGGGGGATATTTACTATTTGTTGTCACCTTTGTTGGCTGTCTCTTCTCCATCCTATAGGAATCTCTCTACCATATTATGTTCACTTGAAACCACCTCTTTGATGTCGCCAGTTTGAGTTGTTAATTATTCAACTTGTGGGATGAATGGTTGTGGTCCACCTTGTCTTTCATGCCCAATGACTGCATTCACTATACTTTGAAGTTCATCAAAAGCCCTCCTGAAGGTTTCTGCCCCCTCAAGGTTTAGGTGGCATGTGTGTCCACATTTGACCTCTTCTCTACTGATAGTTGCCAAACCCTCCCTTGTCAACCTCATGTATTTCTCCCTAGCACTTTCAATGTGGATAGAAATTTGTGATGAAACAAAAGTATGTTTGAGTCTTCTTTCCAACTTAGTAAGCACCCTCTTACTCCCATAAAATTATCATTGTTTCTTGCTTTCTAGATGTTCCATAGGATCTTGTTAATAAGCAAAATCCAAAATAACTTGCATTCAACATTCATTTTTGTTTGTGTAATTAAATGTGGTGTACCTTGTCCTAGGTCATAATTACACCCTAGTTAAGTTTACTTAGGGACCACATAGGAGGTTGTTGGAGAATTTCCACTTTTGGTGGACTTGACATGTCATTACTTTATCACTTCCACCTTTTGTGGACACATCATGTGATTATCTCTCCACCTTAGGTGGAGTGATAGCTTTTCATAGTTGTCTCATGTCATAAGATTACGACACTTGTCACAATCTTATGCCCTCCTATGTTCTCACCTTGGCTATATAACCAAGGGGTCTCTCTCATTGTAAAGAAACAATTATCTCATGTATCATAGACATTGAATACAATCTATTCTTGTCATAGTCTCTTTCTCTCTTTTTGTGCTTTCTATTTGGTCCATAGATCTTAGCAACCATAGCCAATTCTAACATGGTATCAAAGCGGGTTGGGTGCCATTAGAGAGTCTTTTTCTGAAGAGAGATCTTAGATTTGAGGGAGTTCCATTTTTGGCTCTTTGTTGCAGGTTCATATTGGAGCTTGTTGGTGCAAATCTAAGTTCACTATTGTGTCCAAAAGGATTGAGAAAGTTGATTTTTCCTTTTGTTTCATCCAAATTGGACATATCAAGCCAAATCTATGTGGATTTGAAACTGAAGTGTGGTTGCCAGTTCCAGAAGGTAGCTACAATTTTGGAGCTTTTTGGGTCAAATCTGACCCTGCCATCATGTCCAAAAGGGCCAAAAACCTTAAGATTGATTGTCAATTCATCTATTTTGGAGCAAATCATCTGGTGAGGAAAAAATAAATTGCCCAAAGAGTCATACGACCCCCAGTCATCATTATGACAGTGACAGTATGATTTTGAAAAATAATAAATATTTGATTTCTGCTAAAAAAAAAATTTTAGGAAAAATTTATTGTACTGTATGAATTTTTCTTTGAAAATTTTCATTGTAAAATATTAAAAATAAAAAAAAATATAGAAAATTTTTCCTGCAGATCTGTTGTCATAGATTACCTGCGATAGGTATGATTGTACCTATAGTACCCGCGGGGAGGATCTCCGGGCGCGACGTGGCGTACCATCGTGGCCCCTGCGGACCCTCCACATCCCCCACCGGTGGCCAAAGATTGATAAATCTGACGAACAGGAAATTTAACTAATGGCAAGAAAAATCTAGGCATGTCAAATCATCGACACAAGATTTCGTCGACAACCGACAGCACAGAGAATATTTTGACTGATTGTGGCATATTCTGTTTTCTAGAGAATATTTCAGCACGCTTGATCAACGAAAATGATGACAGCTAAACAACCATAAAATTTAATCACAGGGTTTGATGATGTCAACACTGCATCAGCGTGATGTCAATAGATTCAAAAAAAAAATTCCCCCCTTACGGTTTGCATTTTTGTTTTGATAGGCGAACTTTGAAGGCTAATATCTCAATCATTTTGGCTCCTTTTTTTGAGCAATTTTTTTTTATTTGGGATAATTTTTCATGCCCTACATAGTGGTGCAATCAGTTTTTGGTTTTTCCATAATTTTCATATTCTCATAGGTGTTGCTGCTTCGTCCTCATTTTGCAAACTTTGGGAGCTCATATCTTGCTCCTACGGTAACATTTTTGGGTGCAGTTTTTTTTGAAAGTGCATGATTTTTCGTGTAATTTTCATTGGTATAATCAAATTGATCTCATTTTGTACCAAAATTTGAACTTGATTATGTGGCCTATTTTGGCATTTGCATGTACTAAGATCAAAGACCGCTTCGCTATTTTTGGCAAGTGGCAACTATAAACACACTAAATATAAAGTGCCAAATTAGATATTGATTGGGGGGTTTCTTGATTGAGTGATTTGGGGGGGGGGGTTATCTTACAGTGGTTGGTTGCATTCTTTTGGTTGGTTTGTGTTCTTGTAATGGGGAAATCTCAAATTGAACCCCTAAATTCACATAATTATGCTACATGGAGAAAATCAGTATGGAACTATCTCATGATGAAATGTCTAATAGGTCATCTAAAGGACACAAGTCAAAAACCTATTGATGTTAAAGAATTGGTAAGGTGGGATATTGATCATGAGAAAACACTTGGATGCATATGTTCATTAGTCTCATTTGATTTGCAATTTTATATTGAATGATGTAATACACCTAAAGAAGCATGGGAGACTTTTGAGAAATTGTTTGGTAAAACAGATAAGATTAGAGGTTATTAGATTGATAATGATTTGATGAATCTTGATCCTAAAATTTTTGATGACATCCAAGACTACATCTCCAAAATCAAGCAATTAAGAACACAATTGAAAGAATGCAGTATTGGAAAAGAGGATTTACAATTGATTCTGAATGTGTTATCCAAGCTTCCAGTCCTAAGTATTTAGTGTTTGTTTTTGGCTTTCACACCCATCGAATTTCTATGGGAAGCATCATATGTTGATCCTAAGTTTGATGACTTTGCAAATCTCCTAATCCAAGAGGGAGCTAAGTTAATGAACATGGGTCTAATCAAGTCTTCCGAGCCACAAGCATTGGTGGAAAATGAGTCTAAGGTATAGAAAGAATCAGGCAATCTTGATAAGAAGCAAAATAAGAAAAAGAAAAAGCCACATAAAGAATCAGAATCCTCATCTTCAAAAAGAGAATCATCAAAGGAGAGACCTTTTTGTGCATATTGCAAGAAGGATGGACATGAAGAACATTATTGTTATAAGAAGGATATTGATGAATTGAAAAATCTTCTCAGAAAGAAGCACATTGAGTTGCCTTCTAGAATGTTTGAATCTTCCTCTCCTACTTCAAAACAGTCTAAAAAGGACAAAGTTCAAGAATCTACATCAGGATATAAAGGACAAGCTCTTTGTGCTCTTTCAGGTCCAGGATCAGGGAGGTGGTTTCTAGATTCAGGAGCATCTCATCATATGGCATCTTCATAGACTATCTTCTCTTCATTTCAGTCTTGTTATATGTCTCCTATCTTGATGGGAAACAATACATACATGAGTGTAATAGGGAAGGGACCTATTAGCATTGGGGAAAACACTTTTTAGGATGTCTTGTGTGTTCCTCATTTGATGAACAATCTTCTTTCCATTTATCAGATTACACATGGTGGAGATGGGAGAATTGTGGAGTTCACTCCTGATTCGGTGATCATTCGAGACATGGAGACTAGAGAGATAATTGCTACTAGGTTGGTTGATCATTCATCTCGGTTGTACACCTTTACATAGTTTTCTTCTGATGGTGACATTGTTCCTTCGACTGTTGATCACATACACCATGATTCAGAGGAGACATTTGGCTTTTTGAACTTGGGAGTTCTCACATCAAATCTAGTACTTGAGCCATGCATTTCATCTCCTCCATCTACTATTATACTTGATGATGCTTTTGTTGGTACATTTTTGGCTCCTAGTGATTCAGTGCAGTAGGATCCTCATTGTCTTCTAGAAATGGCTACTTTGGATGACTTCTTGACAGGTATTTCAGACTTGTTCATGGAGTCTCATCTTGCAGATTTGGAGGACACTATTGATGACATTCATCTTCTCTTTGATGGAGAAGAACCTTCTTCAGTTGTTGTGAGGGAACACCTTGACCCTCTTGTTCATTCTCTACATGATCATTCTTCACAGATTGGTGTGAGTGTGGATATTTTTGGACAACATTTGGAGGAGGCTTCTTTGTCTTCAGAGGGGATATCTTTGTCTTTGGATTATGTTCTACATCAGTCTCTACTAGATGTTAGATTTTCCTCTTCAGCAGTGTGGTCTAGAACGCCTGCTTGGAGTGTGTCAGTGTTTGAAATCGACATGGAGACACTTGAGCATGCTTTAGATACACCATCATACATCATTCATATTCTTGACATCCTGCATACATCCATGGTTTTGTTTCTTCCTAAGGGTAGGAATGTTGTTCGGCGAGATTGAATCATCTTCAACATTCAATTTCTAGCTTCTACCATCATTGCAAGAGACTCAACATTGAGGGGGGGCTACCTTGTCTATGTTCTAATTCTCTCTTATGGGGGGGTCTTTTTCCTCACATGGGGTTTTTACCTTCTCATTCTTTATTGAGAGCATTTCTATTTTGTATTTCATCTCTCTTTTGGGGAGGAGTTTCTCCCATGAGGTTTTCTCCTTTTCTTTGTTTGTGAGAGATTGCATTGCATATGTACATGGGTGCCTAACATGGCCTAGTAGCCGAGACCCATCTTGCATTGTTTGCATTTGTGTACATTCTCCCTAAGTTTCACTTAAGGGGGGGTGTTGTTGTAATTAAATGTGTTGTACCTCATCCTAGGTCATAATTACACCTTAGTTAAGTTTACTTAGGGACCACATAGGAGGTTGTTGGAGAATTTCCACTTTTGGTGGACTTGACATGTCATTACTTTATTACTTCCACCTTTTGTGGACACATCATGTGATTATCTCTCCACCTTAGGTGGAGTGATAGCTTTTCATAGTTGTCTCATGTCATAAGATTATGACACTTGTCACAATCTTATGCCCTTCTATGTTCTCACCTTGGCTATATAACCAAGGGGTCTCTCTAATTGTAAACAACAATCATCTCATATCATAGACATTGAATACAATCTATTCTTGTCATATTCTCTTTCTCTCTTTTTTGTGCTTTCTATTTGGTCCATAGATCTTGGCAGCCATAGCCAATTCTAACAATTTTAATATCACAAAAGAGAATGTCTTGCCATCTAATTTTACCAGCATTGTTCAATTTTTTTAACTTATGGAAAAATAAATTCCATACTTCTTTTGCGTATAAATAGTAAAAAAGAATGTGTCTAACAGTCTCAGGTGTCCTACAAATGCTACATATATCTACATCCACATAGTTAGTTTTGAAAGGAATTTTTTACAATAAAACCAACCATCTAAAACATGCCTTTTCAGGCTCCACGGTGTTGTGCCAAACCATGGAAAGAGTTTTTTGCCAGTCTTTAGTATTTAAAGATAAATCCTAACATTTATTTACATGTTCAAGAACAAAAAAATTCATAGTCATATTATTATAAATTGATTTAGCTTTAATAGACTTTAGAGAGAAGTCATCTTTCCATACAACAATATTGGAAATACTGTAATCTTCCTCCAAGGTCCTAGGAAGGCATGCGTCTCTGCATGCTTCCAAAATTGTAGAGTAGGTTCTATAGTTAGATTGAGGTAGATCATACCTTTCACAAATGATATCCTAGCATAGGAGATTCCCCTAGGACATGATGTTCGCAAAGGTTTTATACCTTTCTTGTGCCAATTTTTAGCCAAGTAGCCTTGGAGCAGCGTAGGTTTTTTACCATTGTGTTCCAGATTCCACTAGATGGAGCTATAAGAAAGACACTTTGCACCATTTAAAAAATGTATGCTATTATTTTTAAGACAAATATTGTGTTTAGTTAGCTCCCACGCCTTCCAAAGGCTTTTAAAAACATCAAACCTACTTGGGACCATTGGGTGTTTATTGAGGTGGATGTCACTTATCAAATCAAGCTTCACCAATCATGATCAATAAATCCTTGCATTGTTGTGCATCCTCAACAATGTTATCGTCATCAATCCTGATCAATCAATCCTTGCATTGTTGTGCATCCTCAACAATGTTACCGCCATCAATCCTAATCAATGAAATCCTTACATTTTTGTGCATCCTCAACAATGTTATCATCATCAATCCCTCATCATCTTGGGATATCCTTTCCAATCCTTGTCTTGCTTAACACTATCCTTGCATTGTTGTGCATCTTCAACAATGTTATCGTCATCAATCTTGATCAATCAACACTTGCATTGTTGTGTATCCTCAATAATGCTATCATCATCATCAATCCATTGATTTGATCAATCAACCTTAGCTTGGTTTTTAGTAAAATACCTAAACAGAGCACTGATATCATCACACATATCCATATCTAAATTATCAAAATCATGCGAAAAATCCAAAAACATCTAAAACATTAGAAAAATCCAAAAACATCCAAAACATTAGAAAAATCTAAAAACATCAAAACATCAGAAAATCCAAAAACATCAAAACATCAAAAAATCCAAACACATCCAAAACATCAAAAAATCCAAAAAAAATCCGAAACAAAAAATATCAAAAACATGGAATTTGAACTCGCCTTTTGAGCTTAAATGGCTAATCTTCAATCACCCTTAGACATCAAAATCCAAAACATTCAAAAACATCAAAATAAAAACATTCAAAACACAAAATCCAAAACATTCATAAAATTTCATAAAACCCCAAAACATTCAAAAATAAAAAATAAAACATTTTCAAAAAAATCCAAAAATACCAAAAACAACCTCAAAACATTCCAAAAAATGTCAAAAACATCCAAATATTTGAAAAAATCCATCTGTCTTATTTCACTTTCACCTGCAATAATCAATCATCCATAATAAACTGATCATCACCTTCATCCTTTGGAAAAACAAACAGAAACAACCACAACAATTGGAAAAATAAAAAGCAAAGCTTCAAATGTAAAATCAAAATTGAAGCAACAAACATTTAAAACAAAATCAAACTCTTGACAATTTTCAAACATTTCGGTCAACCTTATATCAATAGCCTATCAATCAACTTATCAAACCATCATCATCCTATACAATGCATCTCCTAGGATATATGGTTCTGACAATGGGCATCATTTTGGATATCACCTTGGATTCTTATCCTATCAAAACACATCCCTTTGGCTAGAGGTATGAAGAACATTGGCTTGTTTGTGTACTTGATCATTTTTGTTGATTTATCTTATTGCGCTCATTCCAAGGACCTCTCAATGATATCTAAACGCAAGATTTAGGGAGACATGAATGGGGCAACAATCATTATCCTTTTGTCTACTGTGCTTGTTGGATGTTCTTGTAAAATAAATTGGAGAATACTTGCTTTGTTAGGTACGTCCTAGCAAGGTTTCTGTATGTCGAGTGTGAACAAGAATATTCCTATATGTTTGTCGAGTCAAAGTCCATCGTACTAGATACAACACCATCTTGGTTCTTTATACCTTGATGCATTGTATCTATGTGTGTAATCAAACATAAGGTAAGTAGCCCTTTTAAAATCCCAATCCTTGATAAGAAAATCATCATCATCTATCATCTATCATCATCTCTAATAAAGCCTCGTTAGATCATGGACTTGTTGGATCCTCTTGTCATCATCTAATCTCTTGTTTTCCGCACTAACATCATGTCATGAATAGTTAATCATCATCACTAGTGCATCCATCCTGCATCCACAAAACTGTCAACATGCCACATATCATTCATATCATACAATGATCATTTCACATGCATTGCATTTACATCATCATTATAATATAGATCCATTAGTCTAAGCATCTCATAAATCATATATTTGCATAAAACATCCATTGCATAATCATAGCATATCACACCATCCATCTCAACCATCTCATTTGCATCATCATCATAACCATCCATACGTCCACCTTGAACCTCTTTATCGCAAGATTGACCCTCAAATCGAATCTTTTCGCTCGATCTCTCAAGGGGGTAACAATGTACCAATGTACTTCTTTCCACTGGGGCATCCAAAAGAAAAAGAAAATTTTTCAATTTTGATCGTGGCAAGTTTATTCTTTGAGCCAACACAACAAGTACATTGCTTCAGAGAGGGGAAAAATGTAGACACGTGAAATTAGCATTATGCACTTAGTTCATATTCATCTGCTCATTTAATAAATCAAACTCATCAAATCCATTCACTAGGTAAATCAGGTCTTTAATTCATTCCTAAGGTTATCCATTTAAATTAAATAAATCAACTTTGTTTAATTTAAGTCTCACATCAACCTTTTAATTAAATAAACCAAACTTTATTTAATTGAAATCCAAATGCATATTCCATCCCTTTTTTATTTAAATAAATCAAAATATCTAATTCAAATAGGTCAAAGCATCTAATCATCATCTAGGTTAATCTAATCCTGATTAATATAATCTAACCACCCATCACATCCTCTAGCTTTTCCCACTTGCACCCATAAATCATTTTAATTCATTTATAAAATTGACATTTTCCATCAACATGGCATCTTTGAGGAATATTCCCTCAAGTTTGAATTCAAAATCAAGTGGACCTATGCATCCAACAAAGCATTTATGAGCTCTTACATGGCTCTTACATGTCCCTTACACAAGTCCAACTCAACATTTAACTCTCAAATTCAAATTTGAAATCTCCCTCTCTTTGACACATTGACGAAAATGTGCTCATCCTCAACCTATCGCAAGTTGACAAGTGGCCTCTTTTCATTGGCTTGTTTTTAGTCCCACATCCTCCATGATTGGCATTCTTATATCATTGTATTCTATAAATAAAGATCATATCCACAAATCTCCACAATCTTAGCATTTCATCTCCACAATCTCCACCAATCTTATGCAAAGTCACTCTCTTCAATTTGAGAACTTATTTTGCCCACTTCATGGCATCTTCAATAATCATCATCATCATTTGCTTGTCTAGGATTGGGAAAGGGTCACTTCTCATAAAGTGACACCAATCCAATATGGGATAGGTATTCAATATGTATTTCATGCTCTTAATTAGTTTATTTTGCTATATTTGTTTGCAACATCAAGTATGTTGGATTATTCCATAGAGATATCACTTCATTTGCTTGTTTCAAATTTATCCCATGACAAATGGGGTAGGATAATTTAAGCTTGTAGATTTTGTGTTATACAAAAACCATACCTCTCCAGCCAATTAGGAGGTTCTTCTTTCCACCCGAGGAATGTGGATGTAGGTCTAGAAAGCTTAGCACCAAAAGCAAGACAAAAGAGATCAAACTTCTTCATTAGGGACTCTAAGTTACTTTGCTTAAGATCGAAAAAAATGGAGGTGTCATCTATGAACTGGACATTAATTAACTCTTTATGGTCTAGGAGGGAGATCTCTTTAATCTTGGGGGAGAATGTGTTGTCCCTTAGAAGGTAGTATAATGCATCTGAGGCTTTAACAAACAATGTTGGAGCCAAAGGAAAACCTTAACAGATTGACCTCTCAAGTAGGATTTTCTTAGTTAATACCCCATTCAAATCACCAGCAACACCATTGTCATAGTTTTGTGAGAGGGTGGCAAAAGAATTATGGATGGGAGTACACATCTTTTGGTCGTGCTAAGGAGAGAGAAAGTGTTTCCTCACCAAAATTGGGCAAGCTGGTTTCAATAGGGTTTTCACCATTCCAAATCGACAACAACTGGGACAAAGGAGGCTCGAGTGATAGGGAATTCTCCTTACCCAAATCCACCAAGGCCTTGGGCTCCTCCCTTGGGGACTTACCTGACATGACCTTTTTTTTAGCCGAGTTGGGAGAGGTAGAAGGTGTAGATGCAGGGGGACTATGCCCCCTATTGCTGAAGCCTTTATTTTTAGTCATTGGGCAAGTTTTACTAAAGTGTCCTTCCTTACAGTAGAGGAAGAAAGTAGTTAAATCCCCCAAAACTAAAAGAGGGTAGAAAAAAAAGGATTGGTCCTCCTTGATAACAATGTTTTCAGGAGTTATAACTCCTAGGTTTAGGGAAATAAGAGCCCTAGCATCAAGATGAGGCAAGGTTATTTTTGCCTCTTCAATATGCACTATAGAGCCGACATGACCTAGGATTTGGGGTGTAACCTTCCAAAATTCTAGCTATAGGTTCTTTAATACAACCTACCTAGGGGTGGAGGGGGCAATCACCTCTTCTGCAATGGTGGCCAGAGCCTAGGAGAGTGCCCTAAATGGATACCCACCAAGGTTCCAGTATGGCTTCTCTAGAACCTTCGTTTGCATTGTATAATTCACAAAAAAAATTACAAAAAAGGTTGTGCTAGATCATTCTACATAACTTAACCAAAATAGCCAATTTATTTGCCCAAATTTTAACAAGCCAATTATCAAAGAATTTTCTCATCGGGACTTTGTTAAGGTCAACAACAACAAAACATATTACAGTTTCTTTTAGTCTACATATTTCATTGTTAATTATAGACTTGAGCTCTAGGTTCGGAGAAATGAAAATGTCATTAGGAGTAATTGAGGGATGATTACCTTCTTTCCCTCCATACTCACTTGCATCTTCGACATTGAATTTGGCCTTTGTAGGAACCACCACTCCACTACCCGCTAGCATGTCTTTGAAGGACATTTGAGAAGAGCCTTGGGAATTTTCCAATCCCTCAACATTAACCCCATTTGGATCAGGCCCTGGGTTACCTGTGCCTCCCTCCATGAATGGAGGGAGGAAATGAGATCAATAAGCACCTAGAGCCAGGTTGTGATCAGTTCTTAGGGCAAAAGATCGCACAAGTGAAAAATGACAATGAAGGCTAGCGAGAAACAAAGAATAATGGAAATAAAGAGGGCACTTAACACCAAAAAAACTTGTGTGGGGGAGCACACCATCTCCCCTACAAAAGATTGCCACGTTTGCCAATGCATGACGTCGAACCAATGCTTCCTCTGTCACTTTCTCAAAAAATATCAATGTGGATTTGGATGTCCCAGACACATTGTATTTCACATGTTATACTTGAAAAATTGTAAAATTATATGTTTGAATTGGTATGCTAGTATATTGGCAATACTCTTGTAATTATGATTAAATTGTTAAATTATATTATGCAAGAATGTACATAAAGGGATAAGTTTATTTAAATGAAAAAAATCCTATATGTATTATTGATGTTTTGTGTACTTTAAGTGTTATTTAAGTATCATCGAATTCATTAGATCAAGTTTATAAATATCCTTAGATTAACAAAAAAATTAAAGAATTTTAGCCATTTTTTTTTAGAACTATCATTCGTTACATTTTCTCTCTTATGTTTATAGTTCAAATAATTGAAGAAGCATTTTGATCCTTTGTTACCTTCCTTGATCCATTAAATTTTAACTCTTATTTTAGCACCTTGCTCTTTCTAGATGTCAACTTTACATATTTACATTTTTGTAGAAGGTATAGAGGTTTAGATCATATTATTACTATGATAAGGATACACTATTTTCTAGTATGTAAAATTTTCATTGAAGATATTTTCCTTTCTTTTATACTACCATGCTATTTTTTGCTTAAAAAAAAAAAGGAAATTAATACATTTAGTGAGAGCATAGCACCAAATAAGGAAATTAATACATTTAGTGAGAGCATAGCACCACCAATCAATCCAAGATTCATTATTTTATGGTTTAAGAATGTAGTTCTAGATACCTAGAAGAACAACTACACACTTGAGATTTTGTAAATGTGAGGTATTTTTAAAGTTGAGAAGAGGTAGGATGGAACTGGTGGGAAAGATAAACTAAACAAATAATGGGGAAACAATTGGAAAGGGTGGTGGAATAATCATCATGTAGATGAGAATCACAAAGAAATCTTCAATTTTATAATATTTTACAGTAATATATTTTATTTGTGTAAAATTTTCGTAAGTTACATAATATACAAAAAATATTAATATTATATATTTAAAAAAATAAAATTTAAATGATTATATTCATCAACATTTTTGATTTTTCAATTGACAATCTAAAAATTTATTTATTAGAAATTTAAAAAATATGTATTCAAGATCTTATGATACAACTTATAAATAATACTATAGAACCCTTTACAATCAATAACTATACGTTTTTAAATTTATATGTTAGGCAAACTTATCAACAATATATTCAATTATAGTCAAGAGTGTTTTTGGATTCAATTTTGTGTGTTTTTGCATTGACAATTTGGATCACACTTAGTGATCACTAACTCCCCTCTTCTCGATGATAGATCATTAAATGTGATCTAAAACTTCAATTTAAAAACACACGCACCAATCTTATCTATTTTCATAAAATATAAAAACTTATATCTATTATATTCAATCATAACAATATACCACATTTTTTATATTTAATCTAAACAAATACAAGAATAAAGCTACCAACAATAGCGGAAAGAAATATAAGATTATCAAATGTACAAGACAATCGATGTGCAAATTGTTCATAATTTGAAATTGAATAACTTGCTTTTTGATTAGTTGAAGCTTATCCATAACATCAACATTCTTCTTGCATAAAACCTAAATCTATAAAAAATTTTTTTTTAATAAAAATCTAATATACCAACATAATTAACATTAACTTTAATACAATTTTACTTCTTTAAACTTTTTAACTTCTATATTAAACTAAAATTGTAATCTTATTTCACCCTTACCACTTTAAAGTTCATACTTTTAATTAGAAATTAAGGGAGAAATCATATTTGATAAGAATTTCATGTGAAAAATCTATACATGATGTCTCACTAACTTATTCTAGAAGTTTGATCCTTACTTTATTTGTCCTATTGTAAAAAGTTATCCTTAGGGACATTATTGTAAAAAGTTATCCTTAGGGACATTATTAAAAGTGTAATGCTTGTACCCGACCTTGACCTTTGAACATCATTCATGGGATTATTTTTTAACTAAAAATAGTGCCAAATCTTCAACATTTATGTATCAACATCTATTTTGGTAATATAATTTGTTTTGCATGTACAATTATATTTTATTCATAGTTTTTTTTTGGTTCCTATTCTATTATCCAAGTTCAATAACCATGAAAGGAATGTACCTCGTCCTTGAATAGTTAGAAGTATGTACTAGTTATTAGAGTTTCTTAATGTCATTAATGTGGTCATTTCTAATAAAAGTAATGTAACATTTGCATGGTATATAGTTAAAATATTGTAAATATTGTTTTAAATTATTATTATTAATTTTTGACTACGATAGCTTTTTTTATAAACTGTATTGCAGTCTTATGGTATTTCACTGATCAATGACTTTTTTTATAAACTGTATTGCAGTCTTATGGTATTTCACTGATGAATGACGCTCATTTTGGTATCATCGGGACGGAAAGAGATTAGACCTTCTGACCTCTTACCTACAACAAACTATTTTAGTCAATCGAATTAGACCCCCCAACCCAATTATTTTATTAAATATTTACTTATTAATATTAAGTTGAATATTTTTGTTTAAAATGATATTTTTTATTAAATTAATTTTAAAATAATTTATTTAATATTATTTTTATTAGATTTATTACATTTCTATTGAAAATTAAATTATATATTTAAATATTTTTAACAATACAATATTAAATTAATAAATTTAAATTTTATATTATTTTGATGAAAACGAGATCATGTAATTTGAGATATTAATATTTTTGTAAAGAATAGACATTCCAATAGTTTTACAGTCAATATATATCTAATGCACGAATCATCAGCCTTCAACTTTAAATATTCATTTCACCAAATTCAAAATGGATCATATCAATCTGCAAAAAGCTCCGACTTAAAAAAATAAAATAATAATACAAAAGAAAAAAAAAGTGACAACGTTGTGAAGGAGATTACTTTAATTGGAAATATTGTTTAGATTATATGGGAGGGAGTTTGGTCCGAGAAATGGGCGAAGCTGCTCAAGCAGTGCAGCTATTAGAGGAGCGCCTTTCCACTTCAACGCCACCTCACAACAATGAACAACAACAACCCCACAACAAAGCAATGCGTGAAGGGGGCCAAGAGCGTCTCGAACCCATGACCTCCAACTACCCTCACTGCAATCCTGCGCGCTTCAAACCCTCAGAGGAAGAAGAGGAGGAGGAAGAAGAAGCGGCGCCTAATTCGAGTAAGCAGGACTCGATCGATCGCATGCGATCCGTGTTGCAGAAAATCATGGAAAAATCTCAGCCTTGTCAGGACACGATCGAGAGAGCTGTTGCTGCTCCCGCTCCTCCCTCTTCACTGACGGTAACAGTAGCGCTGCCATGCAACAAGAGAAAAGAGATGGAGTCGTCGACTTCTAGGGTTTACAGGGAGGAGCTCTGGCCAAACAGAGCCATCGATGTGCTACTGCTGAAATTCGAAGATCTGTGTTACGATTCGCACAGAGGGCGCCTCTTGGGGAAAACTCACTGGGGCCGAATTGCAGCTGCCGTGAACGATGCCTGCAGCGCAAATTATAGCGGGGTTCAGTGCAAATATAAATGGAACAGGTCAGGGAATTATTTCAATTTTTTATTTTTTATTTTTTTGCTCGTTTGCTTTCCATTTCGATTCTATTTTGCATCTTTTTGAAAAAACATGTATAATGATTCGGATGCAATATTTAGGAAGATATAGATTTCTCGTTATATACTGAATCCCATATTTGCACTTTAATTTATAATTAAGCTATAATTTTTGGCGTTGCATGAAGTTAAGTTGTAAAACATGGGAAGGTCCAGTTTAACTCCCAGGAGATACGATACAGTGTTTAAATTGGCTGCGAAGTACATCATCAAACTCAGTGGTTGTAGCGTACCTTGATTAAATGTGGTTTGGATGACCGAACAGTTCCCCTCGAGTGTGATGACAAATACAAAGGCCGAGAAAATGAACTTAGTAAATTTAAAAACTTATCTCTAATATATGAGGCTAGGTGCAAGTCTTAGATGAATTTGATGAAATTGAGAATGGGGTGAGTTCAAGTGGTATAAACATCACGAGCCTAAGTTTAAATCCAAGGAGATATGGAAAAGTGTTAAAATTATACTTAAACTTCAACATGCAACTTGTTGGATGTGGCATACCCGATGGTGGGGATGGATGGATGCTATTTGCCAAAAGGAAGATATATGTCTCACTTGTGGCAATCAAGGCGAAGATTCTAAAAAAAAAGAGTTGAATTTGGTAAATAATAAATTCTATCTCCAATGGATGAGTCTAAGTCCAACTTTTGGGTGAATTGGATGGAAGATGTACCACTAGGTTGTGGCAACTAGGATATACCTTAATTTTTATTTTTACCATTTTCAAAGAAAAACTTATACTATACATGTAGATTAAATGGTAAAAAGAATGTTGGTGGTGAGTGTTTCTCATGTTGAAAATAAATGTTAGCTAAGGACAACTTACAAGGTGCTAAAACTAAGTTCTACCAATCTTCGAACTTGGGATCCAATTCACAAATTAAAATAGAGAAAGCTCTTGGCTGATATACACAACTCATAATATGCACCAACTTGAACTTTGCCGATAATGCTTGGTCATTGGTTTACAAGAGAACAATTCACTCCCTAGGCACATGACAACTCTTAAGTCACCCTACCCATGACAACAATATACAACAATGGATTCATTCCCTTTGCTCCCCAATTGCTATGTTGACCTTTGTGATGCTTTTAAACACTTGGTTACAACCCATGCACTTCTAGGTAGAATGCTTCTAACAAATTACCTCATGACAAAGCCCTAAGCCTTGTCTCTAGTATACTTTAACATTCACTCCTCAACACCCAACATGCCAACAATCTGTTTGTGCTTCCTGCTAGAATGCTTACCTTGTTTTGGAGTTCTTGATTACAAACCTCAATTACCATTCCCTTGCTATATTGAGTTGGCTAGGACACCCACCTATTGAATTTTTGAGCTCCTCATAACACTCCTGTCTCCAAGTAACAACTTGTCCAATTTTCCATCACAAGGATTTCATCAAACACCTCCATTGTTTTACTCTTAGAAGGATTCTCTAGCTCTTAGGAATCTTATAGAATTCTTTTATGCAATGAGGCATGTTTCTTCCCTCGTGTTCTCCTCCACCCTAAATTGTTGACATCCTTGGTGTCTATAATTTGGCTTGAAGAGACGACTCACTCATTTTCCTACTTGAAGACAAAGAGTGAGGTCTCCTCCTCCTTTCTCAAAGTTAGATTTGGAAATGGGCTCCCCTTTATGAAAACACCCCAAGTTCCATGATTGACTCCATTCTACTATGCCTATGTGCAAATTCATTGAGTGCTCCTTATGCCATGATCATTCGTGTTGATAAAAAAACTTTAAATGTGGTGCTATTTGTTAGGATAGGTGACATTATAATTGCTATCCTAAGTTGATAATTGTGTGTCTCCATGTTCTTTGGAAAGTGTTCTAGAGGACATGAGGGGCAAAATATTATTTATTCTCCTATGACAAATTGCAATTGCATTCAAAAACGTGGACCCACTACGGTGACGGTTATAGAGCATTCTGAGAGCATATTCCTTTTGGGCATCCAACTTGTGGGTGGGGACCACCCAAAAGTGTATGCTCTTGCATGTTATCCTGGGTTGGGCACCCAAGTTTGCATGTTCTGGGTTTGAGCTGTTGGAGCCGTCAAAGAGTTATGGAGCACTTGGTATTGACCAATTTTCATTGGCTATGGGTTAGGCGCCCATGTGAACATTTAATATTTTTCACCATGTTTCTGGGTTGTCCACTAAGGGGGGCATGGGTTTTTCTAGGTGGTTTTACTTGTTGTCGCAAGATATCATTTGTGGTATTCTCTCCCACAAACTTCTATGCATCGAGATGGTGGTTTGTAGAGTTTGTTTTGCAGGTTGTCAGAGTAACAAAGTGTTGCCGGAATTCAGAGAAGAGTGTTGTATTGTTGTATCTCATTTGAAGATTAATACAAACATTGGATCTCTTTGGGTGTGGAGTTTTTTCCCACAAGGATTTCTCCACATATATTTTGTGTCACTTGCAAGGTTACATGGGGACGCATCCCCTACCCCAAAATCCCTTGTCCCTGTCCCTTGCTGTCCCGGGGACGGGGGGACGCAAAGGGGACGTCCCCTTGCCGTCCCCGAAAATGCAAAATCCATTGGAAACGCCAGGAAACGTTTCCTTCACTTTGGGGACGTTTCCCTGTCCCCGATACGGATCGGGGATAGATTGGGGACGTTTCCTCGTCCCCTATACGGATTGGGGACGATTCCCTGTACCGGGGATGACTAGCCGCCCCCCACAGGCTGCAAGTCAAAATATATTAAAAAAATTAAAAAATGATTGTTTAAAGGTTTAGTTCCTTTGCGCGGGGCCTACCAACTGTTTAATGTTTTAATTGTTTGGGCTAAAGTTTGAAAAAGACTAAATATTAAATCTTTTAGTTCCACTCTTGCCAAAGGATGATAGTGACTCAGATAGTTCTGAGTCTTTGGATATTCATAGCCCGGATGAGGCTTAATTTCATAGATTGTTGTATTTAATATTGTGATTTTCATGTTTGAACTTTGAGACTTCTGGATACATGTTTGAGACATTTGGATATTTCATATTGATAGACCATGGTTTTATTATGTTTGATACTGCTGTGATAAATTTTATAATGCTTTAATGACATTTCTTATGCTGTTATAGTACTACTCTCACAATTTACTTACATATTGATATTGTTGTTATCAATTATTAATTTATTGACATATCTATCTCTCTTTCCCTCTCTCTCTCTCTCTCTAATATATTAATAAATTTTGAAAAAATCATATATATATATGTATTTTGTATGTTGCCGTCCCTGCCGTCCCCTAAAAATTGCCCCTTAGGAAGCGTCCCGGAAACGTGTCCCCTACCGTCCCCTCATCCCTGTCCCCGACAGGCTGTGGAACATAGGTCACTTGTGATTCTCAACTTGTGGTATTGCTGATTTTCTTTCATTGTTACAATTGCTAATCACATAATCATATAATTGGTAATCTTTCATGCATATTTCAGATTTGCAAACACTTATTTAAGTGCATATTGTTGCAAGTTTCACCTTGAATATCCAACACTATTTATGCTTAATGCTGAAATGAATGTACAAGACAAATGTGAAGAACATACGAGGATAGTAGAATAATGACTATAATTTGAGAATAGTGATGAGAGCTTTAGTAAGAATGAATTATGGAAATGAAGTCTGACCAAGCAAGTGGATATGGCCACCTTGTTGAGTGCTACAAGCTTGATGTGGATTTTAATGAACGTCTTTACACACCCTTGCTATGGGATCTTACCAACTTGGAAACTTTACTCTTAGACTTCCTATTATCATGCTCAAGACTTTTTATTCAATTTACCTAGATTTAGATTAAATTCTTTAGACAAGCTTTGTTTGCAACACTTGCTTTTGCTATTGTTTCTTTCTCTATACCTCTCTATATATACGTCAATGGGTGAAGAAGGAAGCTATATATAGGCTCTTACTACTTTTCCACTCAATAATCCTAAGATAGATAAATTAACTTTTGTGGTATGTTAAAATTGGACCAATTAGAACTCATCTTAAATATAACATCTTATCACATAGATTTCTCATCATGTATCTTTCACAATATGCTTATAATGTCATCCATCATAAATTGAAATGCTTTCGGACTATTATTGACTATCCTCACCACGAGTATTCCTTGATTGCAACAAGATTGGTCATCTTTGTGAATTGTAGACATGTATCCCACCTATTTACCATGTAAATGACACTTGTGCATTTGCCAAGGTTATTTATGAAAGATATTTGCCTTTCACCACTGCCACTTTCATAATATTTCTTTGAACTACTTTGATTGTTACCATGGAATACATATGACTCAAAAACATTTGTTGTGGGCACCATTAACTTGTGGAGCACTACCTATTTAATTACTTTTTATGCTAATTATATATTATGTTGTGTTTTATTGGGATTCAACCATGTAGTTTTAGGTCAATCTTCCTCTATCCATATTTCATGAGTAGTTGTTCACAAGAATCCATATTGCATGACCATGTATTATATGTGCTTAATAAATAAATAAGAAACATAATTTGGGAAGAGAATTTTATGTAGATAAATCCAATAGTTGCCTTTGTTGACTTGACAAATTCCATTCCCAAGATCAATTCAAAATCAAAGTCATCCATCTCAATCATTGTGAAAGTCTTGTGGCCCTACTAACCTTCTACTCGCAAATGAATATCCTTGATGTGCTTTGCTATTGTTAATACTAGTGAATCCACAAAATTAGCCAACTTTTGCCTTATTTGACTGGAAAGCTTAGATCCCTTACTCACCTTGTTTATACATGGTTGTGAGTTGCATGTGTATCTAACATGGCCACCGTTGTCTTACTCTGTACAACCGCCTTCACAAATACTGACTCATCTATCTGGTCCCTCAAATTTTGTTGATTTAACCTTTAGGCCCCAACATCATGCTAATAAGTTGTAGGACAACCATCTCAAGTGCCCTTGAACTTGATCCGTCGCTCTCAATTTAGCTCATGTTGTTCTTGTAGATGGTTGTGGCTGAAATGTTCTTCCCCCAAAATAAAAGCCTTTGGTCCTTTTCTTAAAATGCTCACTTGGCCTTGCATCCCTTGTTTGACCTATGAGAAAGCTGGTAGGACTTTCCCTATCTAAAGACTGCTTGATGAAACACTCCTCTTTGATGACTTTATCCTCTCTTTTGCAACTCCTCACTCTTCCTATGGTGTCAAGTCTCGACCACATGTTTGCTAGACCAATCCACCTTGAAGTCCAACAACCAGCTTCTAATTGTAATGGAAGCTACTTGATTCTCCACTCTTTAGCATATAGGCTCACTTTGAGCCCATGGTAGGAGTCCCTTGATGAAATGAAACAACTTGATCTCCTTTGGCACATCCTTGATCACCAACATCAAGGTTGAGTAGGTCTTGATGTACTCTGCCATTGTACTGCCAACTAAATTGTGACTCCCAACCAAGGTGCAAGCCTCGACTTTGATACTAGATAGCTTCCATGCAGTACTACTGACCCGCAGTTTGCCTGAGAGTACTTGACCTTTTTGAGACCTAGTCTACACCTGTTTTTGCAAGAGTTGCCCATGCACGATACACACAACTACACAACAGAAATAGTATACTCAATGATATGAAGTTAGTTCAAAACTCAAGAGACAACATTAACATTAGTTGTACACAACACATGATATGGGGAGAACACATTCTTTGCATCACCCAATATATGACATTAGAGAAGGATCATACACAGTTGACAATGTGCATTGAGTCAGATTCTGTTAATAATGCTTGTTCACCGGTTTACAAGAGAACATCTCCTCTCCATGTTCACGACAACCTTTCAGCCACTCTGCACATGAAAAAAATTGATCACATTGCCTATCTTCCACGGACTTGTCAACTGCTTTGGTGAACTTTGTGATGCCTTTAAATCCTTTTTTCATCCCGTGCACTCCTAGTACTTTGCTCTTGACAGACAACCTCATTACAAAGTTCTAGGCTTGCCAAAAAGACCCAAAGATAGCTGCTCTGCCCCCAGTCCACTTGATTCCCACTCCCCACTCCCTGAATGTTCAACTCATCAACATCTTTGTACTCCATAGCGAGAATGCCCACCATTGGACGCCCTTGGTTGAAGTCCTTGATTCCACAATGTCATGCCCCCAAAATTGTAACACTATAATATAAAGCATTGAAATACAAATAAATAAATAAAATGAATAACAAAATAAATATTAAAATACAAATATAAATATTAACAATAATTATAATTGTTATAATATAATAATTATATATACAAAATCATATAAAAATAAATATATATACTATATTAATATAAAATAGCATACATATAAATAATATATATAATAAATAATAATATATAGACATATAAAATAATAAGTATATAGAGCAGTAAATTGCAGCACTCAAGTCTAAAAGAAAATTTATTTAACAGCAGCAATCATATGTATGAAGCAACAGCAGGGATTAATGGTTCAAAGGGAAGCGATTATATAAGACTCATAAGGCAGCGATTAAATTTATGCCATGCCCCCGCTAAACTAGGGTTAGCAGTCCTTAATTATTACAAACAACAGCCTTATAAATAAATAAACCAGGAGATCAGAGTTCATAAAGAATAGCCGACCTATATTAAGGAGTGAATTAGCAGTATTGTGTTTGAATAGGGCCGACTGGATTAGCGGGAAATTAAATAAGCAATTTAATTCAAAATAGGGCCGACTAAGACTCATTTAAGGCCAGGGCCAACCCATGAATATTAATAGCAGCGATTCATTATTAGTACAAGGAAAAAGCAATGATTTATTAAGCAGCAGTGATTATTCCTAATTAAATGCAGCGGTTCTATCCCCTAAAAGGCAGCGCTTCATTAACAAGAAAAAGGGCAGAGTTTAGGAAGCGATTATCTCTTAACAAAGAGACATTTCCTTTCTAAGGATACCATCTTTCAAAGTGATGTGTCTTCTCATATGAAGATATAAGGGAGGTGAATTCCTTTATTGAAGGCATCAAGGAAAATAATTAGAAATCTGAGTACAGAAAGCAGATTGAAAGAAAGGAATATCATTGGAATATGGAGCAGATATCAAGAAGTATGTGTTAAGACGAAGATAGTCCAATAAGAGATGTGTGAAGACAAATAATAAGTCAATAAGGGAGCAATATCTTCTGAATTTTAAAACAGATCGAACAGCAAGGTAATCGGAGCAGATCAAATATAATTATCTGCTCTCAGCAGACATGGGCGGAAAGCAGCATTGGTTAATTTGTTTGCATCTTAGAATATTGCCATCTTATGCGTTAATAGATATTGTGGTATGATCTATCATGATTATTGTATGTAATTATATATTTTGTATAGAAACTAATTAGTAATAATTATAGATATATATATTTATATGAATATATGTATTATATTCGATTATTCAATAATGATGCTTGCAGCAATTATTGAGTCTTATAAGTAATTATAGATTCTTTAATATAAATATGGATAATAGATTCCAATTCGTTTGATTTACACTAATCAATCATATGGAGGGGAAGAGGAAATGCAAGGAAGGGGAGTAGATACAAGATCACCATCTAAGTAGACCACCACATGCTGGATTTCCAATGTGCCTGCCACTTGTGGCCAAGAGGGTGAGTGTCCGCTCTTGGGCTTAGATAGGGGGATTTCTGGGCACCCTATTGCGATTTCCTTTCCAACCTCTACGATGGTTGATTGTGGGGAAATCACTAATCATAAGAAGGATGGATAAGGCAACATGGATAGGGAATGCAGATACAAGTTTACCCACTAAGTAGACCACCCCATGCTGGATGTCCAATGTGCCTGCCACTTGGGGCCAAGAGGGTGAGTGCCCGCTCTTGGGCTTAGTGGGGATAGCTTCGGGTGGACTTATTATGTCTCCCATCCAATTCCTTTTATGATTAAACTCCCATTATGCATTTGAAATGGTTGAGTATTTACATGGTTCATATAGATGAGACATTTATGTTGATCATATGAATTATATTCGAATAATAGGTAACATGATTGTAGGACCTAAACCAAGATTTATCTTCTTAAAGCATTTAATTTGGTAAGTTATAACCCTAACTACATTAAACTTGTGAGGCCAGGGCAAGATTTAGGGCAATCCCAAAACGGGACATTACACACTACAAGCCTCAATGACAACTCCCTTGCCATTGAGTTCACTATGACATCCACCTCTTTAATGTCACACTCTAGGGAGCTACACACTCCCTAGAACACTCATTTTGCCAAATAACAGGTCCCCTAGTTTAACTTACAAGGGTTTCACCTAATAATTCCATTTCATTATTAGAAGGTTGCTGTATCTCTTATGATGCTTCCAGAACTCTTGTAAGATGTTTTTATGCAGTGAGTTGCTCTTGCTATTGTTAATGATATAGCAGCTTCGGTAGCTCCTTCCAGCTCAGCTCCTTCGTGGAAACATAAATTGAATGATAGCCGTTGGCTATTCAATTTATATTTATTGTTATCGTTTATCTTCACCTTGTATGGCCGACATATGAAGATACGAATTCATCTTGATCTGTTACCAAGAAGACACTTAATACATGTTTATTATTTGGAGCCGACCTCATTCTCCTTGGGATTCGATCTTTAAGGTGGCCGACCTCTTGTGAAGAGGTGAGAATATTCTTTCAGGCCAATACATGTTCAAAGAGCCTCGAACAAATAAAGTCATACAGGTTATTTTGATTGAGGCCGACATTGATTGCTTGGAGCCGACATCATATCTTGGAGTCATGATTTCTTAAGAGGCCGACATGAAGGATTTGTCTCTCCATTCATTTGTATATATATACAGATTGTTCGTCCATTGCTATCATCCAAGAACCAGATCAGTTCGATCATTTTACATAAGTGCGAATATATTATCAGATCAAGAGTGATCATATCATACAGGGCGAAGTTATAATTAGCGAATTCTGTCAAGTGCGCATCAAGGGCGAAGTTACTGCTAACAGAGTTCGGTTGTTCACATTAGATCTGATGCTCAAGTGCGAACTTACCTGATATTTCAGTGCGAATACATCTGATGCTCAAGTGCGAACTTATCTGATATCCTAGAGTGAATATTCTAGAGCAAACTTATCTGATATTCATCCATTTCATTTACAGTTCGATACAAGAGAAGTGTGATTCCATTAAGAGCAGATCAAAGATCTATTAGTCTGATTTCGATATCAAGGAAGAGCTTGATAATATTCTGTTTTCTGCATCAAGCTTTGGTGCTGTTGGTTGGCCTTGCAATCGGCCGCATTGTAAAGATCATTGTTGACTATTTTAAATATAAGAGAGATCTTTGTTGCTGGGTTTTTCTCCCTCAAGAGGAGGGTTTTCCCAGGGTATATGCTGTGTTATTATCTCTGATTTTGAATTATTTTCTGTGCATTAATCTGATCACCTAAAACTATCAGCTATTTCATAGCTGGCTTTGGGGTGTAAGTCCCTGGTTGATGTGTTAGCATCATAGGAAAGGAAAAAGGTGTTAGGGGATGCATTTTTCCCATGTTGATAATAATTGTGAGACATGGAAAGCTTAGAAGGTGTTTTGTCCTCTAAGCATTTTGCCAACTTGGAAGCAGATTTTGGGGTGCAAGTCCCTGGGATGATGTGTTAGCATCCTTCTCCTCTCTGGCACTTACATCTCTTAGAGGTACTTGTGTACTTTGTCAGGCCCCTTGCCTTGTAATTATTGGCAATGTAAATGTTAACGACTGCAAATTTACATGGTCTCTGATGTTTATGAAAATAAATTTCTGTAATAACCATGTATCTGACAAGTGTAAATGTTGTTCAGAAATTTGCAAACTTGTTATAAGCAAAATGGCATTTCCCTTGTTGAGGATTTAGTTCCACAATAATATTCTAACTATATGTAGATTATTGGTAATATTGGATTTTGTATTTGAGATTGGTCATGAGATTGAAACATAATGGATAAAAAATTTGAGCAATATATATTGAAGGTGAAGTGATAAAGTCCCTTCGTTTACACAAAGGCCTAGGAGGTGTGCTGGTTTGGTTGTGAACAAAATCATCACTATCTTTTTAATCATTAGAAAGAATTCACCAACTATTTAAAAATACTCAGAGACCATTCTATACTTTAAAAAACGTCTTCCATCGCTTCAAATTGTTTCTCATAACTTACCAGAAAGGTGGCCTTGTTTATCTGTATCCTAAAATGACCAATATCTCTTTTTGCTTAACCAGAAAGATTCATTAACTATACTATATATATTTATTAGTGGGCAGTTATTCTATGCTTGCAAGAAGTTATCCGTTCCATAAAATCTTCTTATAACACTTTACCAAAATTAGTATCAGAATATTTATTGCTTATCCATGTCAATGATACAATTTTTAATTAGGAGTCAGCGGCATGACTACCTCACAAAGCTCTAATTTGTTTGTCATGTTGTCAAGCTATGGCAATGTTTTCTAGCAGCAGTTTC